>JAATLQ010033082.1:0-16496 GCA_013421005.1 Heliconius erato x Heliconius himera | reverse complement strand
AGTACATCAGCTTTAACAATTTTTGTGTTAGGTGTTCTGAAGATTATACATTTAGTTTTTTTATTATTCAATAGTAAGTTATTAACACTAAACCAATGTACTACTTTCGATAGAGCATTGTTTACATCGTCATATATGTTTTGTCGTCGTTTTATTTTAAAAATCAATGAAGTATCATCAGCAAACAATACTATATCATGGTTCTTTCCCACTAAAAATGGCAAATCATTTATATATATATTAAAAATAGAAAAGGACCAAGAATAGACCCTTGTGGGACCCCCATACTGACAAATGAACCAGGAGATTTCTTGCCATTTACATCAACCCTCTGAACTCTGTTAGCTAAATAAGAGGTCAGAAGATTGAGTGCACGTCCTCTTATGCCGTAATGGTGTAGCTTCATGACCAATGTGCTGAACGCAATCAAAGGCCTTAGACAGGTCACAGAACATACTAAGAGCATCCTGCGATCCCTCCCAAGCCTCATATATACTTTTTATAAGTCCTACACCAGTATCAGTAGTCGAGCGACCTTTAGTAAAGCCATACTGTTTATCATGCAAAAGCTGATGCGAGTCAAAGTGCATCAGCATTTGATTTAAAATAATTTTCCCAAAGATTTTACTAAATGAGGGTAGTATATAAGAAGATATAAGTGTTTTGGTTGTGGAAACTGGAATATCAGCAAAGAATTTTTCAAAAAGCCATTGTCAATTCTTAATTTAAATTCGTAATTGCAATCCCTGGCTTTTCCAGTTTCACAATTTATTATGTCCCATGTCATTTTAATTTTATTAAATGAGTTTTTTCTTTCCTAAGTGTGGAATAACACTTTAAAAATGTTTAAAAAATATTTAAAAAATAGTATTCTCTTTTGCCAAACGATAATTCTCAGTAATTATCTTTGGGTAACGGAAATTTGTAAAAATCTCCCTACAGAGATACTAACAACATAAATAAGTCGTAACAAGCGTATAAAAATTTCGACGCAGCTTGGCGAGAACGCATGGCTCAGTGGTCAGAGCGCCTGGTCGGTTTCTAGGAGGCGCGGGTTCGAGTCCCGCTAAATAATTACAATTGTACAGAGAAATCTGAAAGGTCTTCTCTTCCTGAAAGCTGCGAGAAATATATTGAATGTAAGGTTTTCGATAGATCTGTTATATTATTTTATGGCTGTCGTGGCGCAGGAGTTGTGCCCCAGAAAGATTGTAAACGCGAAAGTTGTGGCTTCGATGCTCAATTGTGGGACTGAAATATTTTATATTTTTATTTTTGCGATCTGGTAACGAGCAAAATGCGGCGGAAATTTTTAACAAAAAGAAAATCCTACTTCAAACAACGAAGTAAAAGTAAAAAATATATTTTAACAAAGATTTTATAATTTTGAAGTTGGTTGTTCCTTTTGTTAAAAAATAATTTAATTTACGATTTTAAGTGAATGCGTAAGTGAGTGAGTGAGATGAGTAGACCCTAAAAGGATGCTTCTCAAACGAGTAGGTAGGGTAGGGTAGTGGTTGTCCTATGTAAAAATCCAATCTTAGGTATTATTTTTGTGCAAACTGGCATTTTGGCATGTTGACAAGAATATACATAACAAATATTTGGGCGAATTGGGAACTTCTCCTTTTTTTGAAGTCGGTTGAAAATGAGGACATCCTCTTTTTTGAAGTTGGTTAAAAAAGAAATGCAATAAGGAATCTCACTTCTGACACCAATTTTAACAGTGTTTTTCCTTGTACCTACTACAATACAATTATATTTTTTGCCAAAAAAAAACAAACTTGTTCAGTTTTAACGGAATTTAATTATCAGAACCTAATGAAACTTTCACCAAACTATCCTTGAAGTGGGTATTTTTAAATAAATAAGAATCATCAGAATCTGTTGGCGTGATATTGAGTTATTCGTCCATTTGTCACGCGCATAACTAATGCAAATTTAAGACTTGTGTGATTTTCTCACAGATACCAGTATCAGAAATGGACCAAAAAAAAAATGGGACCACACGGGAAACACTAGCTTTCAAATAAAAAAATCATGAAAATCGGTTCACGCAGTCAAAAGTTCTGAGATATCAAACATAAAAAAAATACAGTCAAATTGATAGCCTCCTTTTCTTACAGAAGTCGGTTAAAAATACGACGAAAAGTGAGGAAGGTATATATATAGGTAGGAAAATAATACCTAAGATTGGATTTTTACATAGGACAACCACTACCCTACCCTACCTACTCGTCAAATTGATAGCCTCCTTTTCTTACAGAAGTCGGTTAAAAATACGACGAAAAGTGAGGAAGGTAAGGTCCAAGAGGCGCGGATTCAAATCCCGCTATGTTAAAATTTTTATACAAACTTGTTATTAAGAATTCCTAAACTTTAAGATGCTTAGTTGAATTTTTAAATACGTATATTATTTTATAAATAATGTTGTCGTCATAGTTTAATAATTGTATCAAACAATATTTATTCTTTATATAAAGAATTACTTACAATATTACTAGCGAACCACGTGCAAGTATACAAATAAATAAAAAAATCAACCTTACGCTGTATCCCGCACATAGCAGGGTAGACCACAGGCGGACAGGCGGCATAAGAGGGAACCTACTATTGAGACACTCCGTATTGAGGCATTGCGTGTTGAGTGGCGGAACTCAACACTGCGCTTTACCCTGACGACTTGAACTATACGTACGTTTATGAAATTATTTTCAGTTTATAGGATGGATTCTAATAAACCTTGGAATACATGTTCAATGAAATATTTTCACGAGTTTGACTTTCAAATTTTATAAAAATCGTAACCGATTTAAAGATTTTTCCATAAAAACTTTCAACTCTTTTTTTACCCCTTTAATGTCGTTTTTTTTCCTAAATTTACGATAATAATTCATTACGAAAATAAACATTCGTCTACCATCAGCGGATACGGCTGTGAGTGTATTTAAGCCTCAGTCAGTATATATATATGAATTCGGCGAAAAACAGGAATCGGAGTGTCTTATAACTAGATTCTCTACCTACCATACTGTACGCAGTATACAGCGTAGCTCAAACAAAACAATAAATATATAATTTTGATAATGATAATTCACCTATTAATCTAACAGAAACATATTGATTTAAATCAATAAATTTAACAAAGACATAATCAACATTTAAAAAAAAGAATTAAAGATAAAAAACAATAAAGAATAAAAATGATGTATTATGTTTTATCCTATACCGGAATCACAGTAGGTACCCTTTATTAGATTGAAAATACTGAACAAGCTTTGTCGAAGTAAGCTTGAGAGTCGTATCTTGTAATCTTGTAATCATTTTATGAGCATTCTGCATAAGCCCAGATGTAATATATTCATAGCGTAAGTAGAAGAAGGGCCAGGTGGTCCTTGCCGACTCCAGAATATTCTGGTGCCCACCCACCCCATAATCGTTATTAACAAAAAAATTACCCCGAATAATTAAAAAAATCAATGTCTACACGAACATATCTGTTCAACGGTAAAGTCCACAAAGAAGCTATCTCTAGATACGCAAATGCATATAGTACATATCATCTTCTCATCCACTAGTTGACAAACTTCCTATAGTTTATCTTGGTTCCATAATTATGGTTTTAATGTTGATAAGCTTCTTATTTTTAGGCATTTTAAGGCTATAAACTACCATAAAAATAATATTATAATAAAATGTACTTACTAATAATATGTCGTGACGTCTCCTCATCCGATTATTAATTGTAAGCGTACAAGAGAAAAGAAAATAGGATTACTTGCATCTTCCCCTGACCACAATTACCCGGTTTTCCTCTGTTCGTTCGATTTGAAGTAATACGAAAGGAACGACTAACCACAGTACAGAATTTTATATTTACGAATTCGCCGTATTTGTATTATTGAATAAACAATTTTATTAACTTATACCTACATAAAATATATTAGTCGGTCACTTGTATGATTCATTCAGTTATGTGAAATGATCACTTATAAGTTGAAATCCCATTGTATAAATCTGTACTAATTCTAATGAAACCTATATTTAAGAATGAGACATAATAGTAGAATAGTTTACACTAGGGTTGCCTAAAAGAATCCTGCCGCAACCACCTTTAATTAATGTTTTTCGTAACTCGTTTTTGGAGAAAAATGCACTAATATGTTTTTCATGTGAATCGCACATTAATTGAAAGAAAATCGCATAAGGAATTGAAAAAACATTGGTGGCAGCTCTCACTCTGCCGCAAGCCCAGGGTTGCCTGGCTTAAAGAGGTCACTTAATGTTAATATTTGCTCTCATGTGATTTTTCAATGAATTATATATCAAAGCTTATTTTTTCTCATCACTAAAACACATGGTTGCCTGGAAAATAACTACCGCCAGCAACGGTTGCCATCATTTGAAATATTTTATTTCGATTCCGTTTGACTGAGAATAGACTATGAAATACGCGGTTTGCCTTATGTTTTAAAGTAAAATATTATATAATAAAACGTCAATCTTAAAATTAATAGTTATTCTAGCTGTTCACCTGTTAAATGATGATTTTAATCATATTAAGTGCACACAAAAAACAATTTAAACATAAAATCATCTTTATTTTTCAAGTGAAATAGTGAATCCATGATATTAAGTCTTTGCTAAATCTGTTTTTAAATACTAATATTCATTTAAATTATCATTTTTAAACGACTAAATTATCTAATTAAATAAATGTTTACTAATATATCTATTATAAGGTATTAATTACATCATGTTTCCTTAATATAATGAAAGGTGACAATTATTTCAGATATTTTAATAAACTATTGGGCTGTTAATTCTAATAAACTATTGGGCTTGTTTATTTTCTTTTTAATTTTATGCAGTCGGAGTTTTTATTTTTATAAATAGTTTTTTATTTTTCACTTTTTTGCTAGGATTTGTTATGGCAATGATAACCATGTTATACTTTTTTGAAATCCTCGCATTGAGTTCTTGAATTTGATACTCATATTGTGGTATTCGAAACGAAAAATTTTTTTCACTAAGTCCAATGGCGTCCCAGAGCCGCCATGACTGTTTTTTTTGCGTCACCTATGAGCTAAGAACACTTGAGCTGCTAATACAAATCTAATGACTCCTCAATTATGTAAATTCGTTTAGCGGTTCCGGAGATATGAGGTAATAAAGAATATTACATACATACATACATACATACATACATACAAGATACACGCGAAAAACATAACCCTTCCTTAGCAGTCGGGAAAAGGGAAATAGGATATTTTTTTTATAGCGTAGTCGCGTTTGAGTCTCTACTATGTATATAAAACCAATGTATATAAATAAATATAAAAGTTGCAACATTTATAAGTAAAAAATAATAACCAGTTTATTGAATTGTAAATGTAGGTATAAAACTTTTGTCTAAGTTGTTATATTTGTGAATGTTGTTTTTCATGTGAATAAAAGCGCGGCAGTTGTGGGTTCGATTCCTACTCGGATGAATGATATATTTAATATCTACACTTTTCTCGCTCTCGTACGAGATAAGGCGCCGCGTTGAGTTACGCCACTCAACACACAATACTTCCAGAATTCGGCGGAAAGTTGTGAACAGTAACGGAGTCTCTTAACACTAGGTTCCCAGATTCCCCATGCCTACCTAGCCACCGATGCAACATGAAGCTATGAAAATTATAGTAGTTTGTTAATTTTTATTCATGCATTTGATATGTGGCGTAACAGTGCAAACCACATATAAGTTATCATAATATAGTTCTCTTAACATCCGAAGGCCAACTTCTATAAGACGAGCCATTTCTGGTTTAAACTCCATTTGACTGTGTTGTGTTTAAAATGAAAATCCTAATAGGAATATTGTTCATTTGTACAGCTTGTGAGTACATATTTTTTACACTTTAACATATAATGTATTCAATTGAATATAATAAATGTATTATAAAAGATTAATATATGATGAAAATGGATAATATTAACATTAGAATATGAGTAAACAAGTGGAATGCTTGTTAAGCTTTAATAAATATATAATTTTAAATAATAATAGTAATGCTTAGTTAATATTACCAGTTTTTATATATAATTTGTGCATTTATATCACATTACATTCATCCAGAAATAACTTCACAAAAGCACCCCAATTGCCTTAAGAAAAAGAATCCATTGTCCTCTCGTAGAAATTTGTCAATTTTGACTTTAGAAACGCACTGGTTCGTCAATTTGATCTCAGTAACAATTATAATCATATAATGTAACTCCTGGAATTGGATTTGAACAGTTACACCATCTCAGATTCCAGCATGTCTTGAGCCTCGATGACGTCAATAATATATATATATATGGAGGCCGGTCGTGGCGCAGCGGCACGAGGTGTGACTGCAAAACCGACTGGTTGTGGGTTCGATCCCCACTCGAGGAGATGAAATATTTACTTAAATTTATATTTCCATTTCTTCGCTCTGGTGCCGAGGTTAAGCGCGGCGTTGAGTTCTGCCACTCAACACGCAATGCCTCCATAATTCGGCAGAAAGTGGGGAACGGAGTGTCTTAACACTAGGTTCCCTCTGCCTACCCTGCTGTGTGCGGGATATAGCGTGAAGCTAATTTAATTTAATTTAATTTAATTTTTTTTTTATATATATATATATAAAATTAATTGAAATTGAAACATATGCACTCACTACAAACATTTGTACATAATTATGTATTTTGATTTTGATGGTATGTTTCAGTTTATTTGCCAACACTACGGTCTTATCGAAGTGAAGATCATGAAAAACCTGATAAGGATAGAATTGTATTTATCGATATGCCGACAAAAACAGAGAAAAGTAATATAATATTTATAACTAGTACCACTACTGAAACGACTTCTGTTAAAGATAGTGTAACTGAAATTACTAATATTTCAATAAGAAATGTAAGCGAGAACTCCACAATTACTGACGAAGGAAACTCGACTAATAATATGTCAATTCTCGACAATACATATGATATTGTATCACGAACGCATTATTATCAATTGTCAGATATTGTCGAAAAAAATCTAAATAGTTACAATTGTACAGAGAAATCTGAAAGGTCTTCTCTTCCTGAAAGCTGCGAGAAATATATTGAATGTAAGGTGAGGTTTTCAATACATTTGTAATATTATTTAATGGCTGCCGTGGAGCAGGTACGGTAAGGTAGTGGAACTTGAATCCACGCCTCTTTGATGGTTTCCAAGAGGCGAGAGTTCAAATCTCGCTACGTTATACCTATACAGGGTGGAAGAGGCAGCGCTCCATTTACGGAAACAGCATATAGGGTAAAACATTTCAAAATAATACCTAAAGAAATTAATCAAGATGCATCAACAGTTTGAACGTAGGATTTTTTTTCATTTCACGATTTTTAACCATACCTGTATTTCGTGTGACGCAATTACGTACAGATCCCAATAACATAAACACTTACTACTACAAAAATACTAATAAAGGTTAAACAACTTTGAACTTTATCGGTAATACCTACGACTCGATTTCGGAATGAGCCGTGTGCGGCGGTGTTCCTTTGATAGGTTTATGTGTGCGTGCGTCGTCCTTACAAATGGAGTTTTTATTATTTATTTTGTTTGAAAAAATAACTTTTTCATTTTTGGAAATTTATTTTTTTCTGATTTATATTAGGCTTTTATAGAGTAGTTAAAACTGTGGTTTCATTTAATGTGGTGCTTACACTTCCACCCTGTATACCTCAATAAAAATACTAGTTCAAATTAATGAATGCGTTTTTTTGCTATTTAAAGCTATTATTTTTTAGGATTTAACCAATGTATAATTTTAGATTTTTTCTAGTTAGACTAGTTCACTAGTACTATCTGCAGAGCTAGCTGCTAGTTGCCAAATTTCATAATTCTAAGTTAACCGGAAGTACCCCTTTTAATTTTGATTCCCTTGATGTTGTCGCAATACGCGGTTTATACGATATAAATGGCCATATCTTTTTTCTAAGTAAATATATAAATATGTTTTTTATCAGGAAACCATGGGGCCGTAGATTTCAGTGTATGGTTTGAATTTTAACTTGACCTACAATAACGTAATCTTTTCTTATCTTAAAAGGTTGCTTTTTTTCCTTAAAAAGGTACGGAACCCTAAAAACATTCTATTTTTTGTTTTCATAAATTCACATAAATGTCTTACAGGACGGAGAGGCTACAAGCTTACAGTGCCTAGATGGGTTACATTTTGATCCTGAAAACTCCGATAGTGTAATACCATGTCAATATTCCTGTGATGTCCCCTGCTCACACGAGCCATGTATGTAACAATTATGAATCTTTCAAAGTTCAATTAATTATAAAAATTTAATTGAAACCCGACTACTGATATTCACACTCTAAAATATATGAAGCAAAATAATATTATCACCTGGAGTTGACTGCCGTGGTCGTGGAGCAGGAGTGTCGTCTTCTTTTAAGAGTTAGGGCAGGTTGTATACGACCATGGCTGTTAATGTTAAATGAGAATATTTTCATACTTTTTAGAGGGGATCAGTAGTCAAGTTTTAGTTTTTGAACTTGATTTTAATTTAAGTTATTTTGGGGTTGTATTTCGTATTACTTATAGAAACGTTTTATATTTTCTGTGTTTAAATTTTAATGTTTAGTACAAATGATTTCTAATTAACGCGTGCATGCAAACTGGTGAGGAAAAGGAAACAATATATATTTTTGAAATGTGATTTCATTTGACACGAAACATGGTACAATTTTTTTTGAGTTTACCTTTTTTGCTCTCTAAAAGGCGCCACATTCTATTGAAACATGCGGACAATTGAGATGCTTTCAATTATATCTCATTTGTCAAATAAAAAATATTTTAGAAGCTACAGGGGAACAAAGATCAAGTCACATACATACATACCGGTTAAAATCATAAACCCTCATTTTTGCGCCGCCGTAATCGGGTAAAAATGTATGAAAATGTATATTATTCCTAAATAGAAATTATATTATTGTAACGTATTATCTACTTATTTTAGTAAGATAACAATCAGGAGAATGTCCACATAAGTTTGGTTATTTCAAGCTCGAAGATAAATATAACTGTAGCAGCTTCAGGATCTGTGAATTTGGTTTTGGATACGATTTTAAATGTCCTAATGGCCTTGCATTCAGATCAGACATCTTACGGTGTGATTGGCCCCATAAAGTCCCGGAGTGTGATGCTGAAGGTGGGATATTTTTAGATTTTTTAGATTTGTATGAGTATTTAATTTTAATCATGGTTGTAGTCACGTAGCAGTACAATATTTCAATGTTACCGCGACGTTTGTCGCGTTGAGGTTGTCCATATCACTTGGGAGAATGTATTATTGTCGTTTCCTCGCTTTGTAACAAAAGAAAGGGCGTAGTTTTCCCTTACAAGGTATCGAAAATTGAGCGAAAAGCAGGCAGCATAGTGTTTACACTAGATTCTCTCTGCCTATCCTGCTGTATGCGGGATACAGCGTGAAACCAAAAAAACTAATTAATTTTTTTGCCAAAATATTTAATATTTTTATTTCTTCATCTGGTAAACAAACAAAGCGTGGCATTGAGTTCCGCCACTCAACATGCAATGCCTCCAGAATTCGACTCAACACGTCTCAACACTAGGTTCCATCTGCCTATCACTATATAAATAAAAATACCGTAATAGCAATATTCACATTTTATTTGTATGCAGGTTACGCTGGTTTCCAGTGTCCAGACAAGAAAGACAGTTATCAATTTCATAGGTATGAATAAAACATTCAATTATAATTCAAATAAGATCCTAATAGAAAACATATATGCGTACAATGGCGTAATATATATTCTTTAATTAATTAAATTCTCTTTAAAAAAATCTTCTCTTTCATCAGGTCACCAACAACCTGTGAAGCTTATTATATCTGTATATTCGGAGTGCCACGTCGTCAAATTTGTCCAAACTTCATGGGTTTTGATAAATACAGTAATAATTGTGCACCAGCTGATAGAGTACACGAATGTGATACAGAACTCAAAATAGCAGCAAAAATAAACCGAAGAAAACAATTTTTGGAAAACGTAAATAACGAAAACTACGACGACGGCGATGGTTACATAGCTTACAGGAATATCGACTTATCTTTTAGTAGGCGTGTTCGTAAAGCGAAAATTATATCTTTTCCATATTATAAAAAAGGTTTAAAAAAACCTAGAATGGGTTTTTAGGACTTGGCAATTGTGTAAATAAACTTGATAAATCATGGTAAAACTGTATTCATTGCTATTATCTGCGATATTCCATAGAGCACATCATCTTTATAATTTTTTTTTAATTATAATATCATGCTTGTAAGAAATAGCAATGTTGTGTTTATAAAATATAAGAATGATTCATTGTGAACTAGTTTAATTTAAAGACTTTAAACTAGTTTACTACTAACTAGTTAAACTAGTTTAGTAGTTTATTTTAAACTAGTTTAATTTAAATACTTATTCAGAAAACGTATAAAAACTTGAACGTAACGGGACACAAATCCGCGCCTCCTCGAAACCAACCGGCGCTCTGACCACTAAGCCATACGTTCTCATCGAGCTACGTCGAAATTTTTATACGCTTGATACAACTCATTTTTGTTCTTAACATCTCTATAGGAACCACGATAATTACTAAGAATTATCGTCTGGCAAGAGAGCTATTTATTAAACATTTTTAAAGTGTTATTCCACAGTTAGCAAAAAAAATTACTTATTTAAAAATTTAGAGATTCTTTCCTAAGTGTGGAATAACAACTACGTAGCTACGTTCAAATTTTCATACGTTTTCTAAATAAGTATTTTTCTTTCCTAAGTGTGGAATAACACTTTAAAAATGTTAAAAAAAGTACTATCCTTATTTACCTCTTTAATAGTTTTTTTTTATATTCGGTATCACTATCGAATGATGCAACTTATAAAAGATTATTTAATTTTTTCTCCAGCTAAGAAATTGAAGAAGACATGAAATGGAAACGTAGGTCGACGTCTGCCTAAATTTAATTGTTATATTTAAATTGAGGTTCGGCTCCCACTCGGGGGAATGAAATAATCAATATCTTCATTTTCCTAGCTCTGATAACGAGGTAAAGCGTGGTGTTAAGTTCGGCCACTCAAAACGCAATGCCTCCACAATTCGGCGGAAAGTTAAGAACAGAAGTATCTTAATGGGAACGAAGTGCCTTAACACTAGGGTCCCAGGTTCCCAGTTCTCTCTGCTACGTGCGAGGTACAGCGCGAAGCTAAACAATATATAGTTGTTTGTTAATTATTATTCATGCATTTGACATGAGGAGTTTTAGTGCAAACCGCATATAAGTTATAATAATATCGTTTTTTTAACATTCGAAGGCCAGCTTCTATAAGACAAGCCATTTCTGGTTTAAACTCCATTTGACTGTGTTGTGTTTAAAATGAAAATATTAATTGGAATAGTGTTCATTTGTACAGCTTGTAAGTATATATTTTTTACATTAAAATAATTACTTTAGCTTATAATGCTTCAATTGAACATAATATGTATTATAAAAGATTAATATGTGATGGAAATGAATTATATTAACATTGCATTATGAGTAAACAAGTGGAATGCTCGTTAAGCTTTAATAAATATAATATTAAATAATAATAGTGATATTTGATTAATATTACCATTATAAATGTATATCATTTGCATTCATATCACATGTACATTCCATAAACAACCTCAAAAAACACTCCAAGTGCCTTTGTTGTCATTTAAGGAAAAAAATCCATTTAATTTTCTTAGAAATATGTCAATTATGGTTTTAGAAAAGTAAAATGTAACTACTGGAATGGAATTTGAACAGTTACCCCATCTCAGATTCCAACATTTCTTGAGTCATCATTGAGCCTCGACGTCAATACCATATTATATATAGATTTATAATAATTTATAATACCTACGGCGATTTGATTGCAAGTTTGTTGTTTTCTGTGAAATTTAATTTAATTGATCAAGTGTTTGAACGAATTTTCATGTTTTCGCTTTGCTGTAGACACGCAATGCGTCCAGAATTCGGCGGAAAGTGGTGAACGGAGTGTCTTAACACTAGGTTCCCTGTGCCTACCCTGCTGTGTGCGGGATACAGCGTGAAGCTGAAAAAACATCTAAAAAGAATAAAAATTTAACCTAGTAAAATAAATTTAAATTGAAAAATTTGCACTTACAACAAACATTTGCTTGTGTTTTGATTTTTATGGTGTGTTTCAGCTTATGTGCCAATAATGCTATGGTCTTATTGACGTCAAGATCATGAAAAACTTGATAAGGATAATATTGTATTTATCGATATGCCGACAAAAACAGAGAAAAGTAATATAATTATAACTAGTACCACTACTGAAACAACTACTCTTAAAGATAGTGTAACTGAAATTACTAATATTTCAATAAGAAATGTAAGCGAGAACTCCACAATTACTGACAAAGGAAACTCAACTAATAATATGTCAATTCTCGACAATACATATGATATTGTATCACGAACGTATTATTTGCAATTGTCAGATATTGTTGAAAAAAATCTAAATAGTTACAATTGTACAGAGAAATCTGAAAGGTCTTCTCTTCCTGAAAGCTGCGAGAAATATATTGAATGTAAGGTGAGGTTTTTGATAGATTTGTAATATTATTTACGGCTGTCGTGGAGCAGGGCGTGCGATTGTAAGTGTGAAGGTTTTGGCTTCGATTTTCAATTGGGGGGAATGAAATATTTAATATTTTCATTTCTTCAATCTGGTAACGAGGCATAGCGTATCATTGCGCCAGTCAATATACGCGATACACGATTGTCAAACAATTCTGTGAAATGTGGGGAAGGCAAGGTGAGGTGGAACTTGAATCCACGCCTCTTTGATAGTTTCCAAGAGGCGAGAGTCCAAATCTCGTTCTACCTATATACCTCAGTAAAAATATTAGTTCAAATTAATGAAATATTTTTTTGTGTTCAGCAAGTATTGCTATAGGCTAATTTATGTCATGTTGACCGTCTTGATGTAACCTACTGTACCTGCCATCTGAGTGACCCACACTTAGATTGTGTCATGTGTACCTAGTCATTTGACCACCCAAAATAAATATTAAAAAAACCGGACAAGGGCGAGTCGGGTTCGCCCACCGAAGGTTCCGTAAAAAATAGGAGGTCTTGAGCATTTTCTGGAATTCAAGCTCAGCTTAGCTAGAGCCTTTTCATTTGATACCTCACTTGAACTAGCAGCTTTAATACCAAATTTTGTCCTCTTTTTATCTCTATTATTTTTTACAAATGTGTAGTTTTCAGATTTTTTCCTTGACTAGTACTATGTAGATGCTAGTTACCAAATTTCATAAGTTTAGGTTATGTGGAAGTACTCTATTAATTTTGATTTCTTTTATAATGTCGAAATACGCGTTTTTTTGCTATTTAAGGCTATGATTTTTTTAGGGTTTATATAAAGTTTTCAGGTTTTTTCCTGAACTAGTACTATCTGTAGATGCTAGCTGCTAATTCTAGGTTAACCGGAAGTACCCTACGAATTTTGATTTCCTTGATAGTGTCGAAATACGCGGTTTAACGAGCAAAGTGCGGCGTTTAGTTCCACCACTCAACACGCAATGTCTCAATAAATAAATTTTTAATAAAAAGAAAATCCTACTTCAAACAACGAACTAAAAGTAAAAAAATAACAAAGATTTTATAATTTTGAAGTTGGTTGTTCCTTTTGTTAAAAAATAATTTAATTTACGATTTTAAGTGAGTGCGTAAGTGAGTGAGTGAGATGAGTAGACCCTAAAAGGATGCTTCTCAAACGAGTAGGTAATGGTTGTCCTATGTAAAAATCTAATCTTAGGTATTATTTTTGTGCAAACTGGCATTTTGGCATATTGACAAGAATGTATAACTATATAAATATAAATGATGTATAACAAATATTTGGGCGAATTGGGAACTTCTCCTTTTTTTGATGTCGGTTGAAAATGAGAACATCCTCTTTTTTGAAGTTGGTTAAAAAAGAAATACAATAAAGAATCTCACTTCTGACACCAACTTGTGTTTTTCCTTGTACCTATTACAATACAATTATATTTTTTGCCAAAAAAAAAACAAATTTGTTCAGTTTTAACGGGATCTGATTATATCAGAACCTAACGAAACTTTCACCAAATTATTGGTGAAAGTTGCCTTGCAATGTGTCCTTTCAAATAAAAAAAGATCATCGGAATCGGTTGACGTGATATTGAGTTATTCGTCCATTTGTCACGCGCATACCCAATGCAAATTTAAGACTTGCGTAATTTTCTCATAGATACCATTGTCAGAAATAGACCAAAAGAAATCATAAAAATCGGTTCACGCAGTCAAAAATTCTAAGGTAACAAACATTAAAATAAATACAGTCGAATTGATGGCCTATCCTTTTCTTACAGAAGTCGCTTAAAATACGACGAAAAGTGAGGAAGGTAAGGTAAGGTAGCGGGATTTGAACTCGCGCCTCTTGAACTTGGAAACTGTCGATCAGAGACGAGGCGAAAGAGGTATGTGGAGACCGTAGCGTTTGGCGCTCCGTTCTCTCTGACTACCCCGCTAGGGATTAAGCGTGCAGCTAGTTTAGTTTAGTTGTTTTAGTAATTTTTCAAGCTTCTTATTTTTAGAGTTAAGTTAGGAGGGCATTTTAAGGGAAGTAGTGAATTTAATTATATTTACTAAATAAAAGATTTTTTAATTATAATAAACAGTTTAATAATAAATCACTTTAGTAATACTAATAATATTTATCAAACATACTATAAAAAAAATATATAATAATTTGCTACAAAAAATATCTTATAGGTATATTATTTAACATATTTAAAACAAAAAAAATATATAAATATTACATATTTTATATTAATCAACATTAACAAAAGATAATAATGACACTTGGAACATCGACGGGCAAAAACAGCGTGCAACAATTAATGCGGTTAATATCGTAAAATTCCGGATTTTGAGGAAAACTCATCGCTTACTTTTGCCGATGTATGGTTATGTACCATTGTATATCTTAAAGAAGCCTGGATTTAATAGCAGTCACGTTTTAATTCGCATACCTAATTTTTAACTTTGTAAAAACCGAAAATATCGAAAATCCCGGTTTTTCGTAAAATTAAAACCGGGATTTTTAAGACCTATATTTGGTTCCATATCCTGGGATTCAAAAGTCCCGGGATATATCCCGGATTGCGATTTGCAGACACGAACATATGGGTGATCTTATAAGGGTTCTTTTTTTTCTTAAAACGTACGGAACCCTAAAAAAAACTATTTTTCAGGCCTGAGGCCATCTGAGGCCAGTTGTGGCGCACAAAGTGTGACTGTAAAACCGACTGATTGTGGGTTCGATCCCCACACGCAATGCTTCCAGAATTCGACAGAAAGTGGGGAACGGAGTCTCTTACACTGGGTTCCCTCTGCCTACCCTGTTGTTTGCGGGATACAGCGTGAAGCTGATTTTTTTATTTTTATTTATTTATTTCGATTTTATAATTTATATAAATGTCTTATTTCATAATTTATAGAAAAATATATAAATGTCTTATTATGATTTCATAGTTTATAAAAATTTATATAAATGTTTTACAGAATGGAAAGGCTACAAGCTTAAAGTGCCTAGATGGATTACACTTTGATCCTGAGAACGCTGATAGTGAAATGCCATGTCAATATTCCCGTGATGTCCCCTGCTCACACGAGCCATGTATGTAAGAATTATGAATCTTTCAAAGTTCAATTAATTATAAAAATTAAGTTCAAAGGCGCAAGTCATAGTGCAGGGGCACAAAAGGTGACTGTAAACACGACTTGTTGTGGGTTCGATCCCGATTTTTTTTACATAACAATATAATACGTGGTATAGGACCACGGTTTTAATTTCAGATGAAAGGATTCACAATTGCCTAATTATGAAAAATATTTTAGAAGCTACAGGGAAACATATCAAATCACATACATACATACCAGTCAAAATCATAACCCTCCGTTTTGCTTAGTCGTAGTCGGATAAAAATAAATAAAAAATATGCATTAATAGATGGCATAATTAGAGGAACAGAAACAAAAGAAGACTTTTTTTATAATTTGTGGATAATAGGACAAGTGGTTCATTTATTTAAATGATTACTCTCGTATAACATAACATTTTGAAAAATGCCAAATTTTTCGATAATGCAACAGAGATTATATAACTTAACTTAACTTAACTTAGCTTCACGCTTTATCCCTTGCGGGGTAGTCAGAGAGAACGGAGCGCCAAACGCTACGGTCTCTACATACCTCTTTCGCCTCGTCCACTGTCATCAACCTCTTCATACATGCCCTTCGGGGGGTCCTCATGCTTTTTACGTGACCTTCCTCCAGTATCTTTGATACTGTGTTTTCGAAGGTCAACCGAGGTCTCCCCCTACCTCTCTTACCGC
>JAATLQ010033081.1:0-16495 GCA_013421005.1 Heliconius erato x Heliconius himera | reverse complement strand
GTTATGTTTACTTTTTACATTTATAATCTTTTAAATCAACGATTAATTTTTTTTATTTTTGATTTGTTAAAAAAAAAACAAAATAAAAAAAAACTACTTTTATTCATATAACATCCTTGTTTTGTTGTGAATAATGCCTTATGACATCAGTTTCGTAACAAATATTATCAGTATTGTTACTCATCAGTTACGTTACGAATTCGAAAATGTACACTTTTTCTGATTATGACCCATAAATGATATAACATCATAACTATGAATATCCGTTTTAATAAAATTAACATTTAAACTCTTAAATAAAAATAAATCTGACTTTTTAAATAATAGAAGACTATTATTATTTCTAGACCCGTTGCATAGTATGCCATCTAGTGTTTTGTTGCGGTGATTGTCGTTGGAAGCACGAACAACGGACCCACAACCTCACTTATGACTGTCCAATTTGCCGGGGCCACAGGTTCCTCTGTAGACCTGACGAATTAAACCAAGATTTCATCGAACACCTTACATCAGAACATTTACCCCTACAGTGTAAGAAGTGCAACAAATTTTTCATTACTATGGAAGATTTTATAGATATTGATAAATGTTCGACCATTTCTGAACTTCTTGATGCTGAAACTGATTGTAAGAAAGAAAATATCGATGAAAAATTCGATTCCTTATATGAAAAAGCTAACAGTGACAACTTTGAGGCAATCGTGTCTGTTAATAATCTGACAAAAACAGCAGTAATTACTCCAATTGTACGAAAAAAATATTTAGTTGATTATGAATCAAGCGATACTGATTATGAAGACGTTCAGAAAGAAGACATGACGACACCTCATCCGACAGTAGCATCTAAAACACCAAAATTAAAAAGACAACGCGCAGCTACACCTCATATAAGCAAATACTTAAATTTTAAAAGACAAAACGTCGTGGAAGTAAATGAAGAAATAAATGAAGATATTTACTCACCTATTGACAGTAGAACGCCCTTAAGAAGCGATAATATTGGAGGTAAGTTATATTTTTCACTGTATCCTGGTTATATCTTTATATGGTAGGAAGATGATAATTACACTCCAACACTCCGTTTCCTACTTTCCACTCAATCTTCGAGACATTGCTTATCGAGTGGTGCAAATGCACTTTGTCTTCTTATGAGAGCAAAGGAATAAAAATAGGAATTGAACCCACTATTGTCCCGTTGACAATCAGATTCTGTGTATTATTGCGCCACAAACGCTTTATTTGTATTTGGTATTCTTATTTTATTTTCATAAAATGAAATCTCACAAAATGAGCATTAAGCATATTTGAAGGCGGAAACTGCGAAACCTCTTATAATATCTTAATAATCATTCCTCAAAAGTACAAAGTTGGACACCATTTGATTATTTATGCATTCTTGACGGGCTTAATCGTTCAACTTTTTCAATTTGCGAATTGCCTCTCGAATATACTTTTTTTAAATTGTCTCAATAGGAGAAACGAAAAACAGAATTATATTTTTTATATTTATTGTACAGGTGTCCAACTTTTTAATGACATTCTTTTATATTTACCTTGTTTACTGTTCCCGTTTTATAGATTCGAGATATTACGTCTATAAAATATGGATACTTCTATATTTAATATTATAAAGCTGAACAGTTTGTTTGGTTGAATATGCTAATCTTAAGAGCTACGTAGTTGTCCGAATTCAATGAAAAAAAATTTCAGTTTTGATGGGTCCTTTTATCAAGGAAATGTATGCTACATAACATTACCTCGGTTACTTTCGTTATTAGAAATTATGTATTTCAAATTTAATTTGAACATTGAAATAGATAATAGAACATAGATAAGAAGCAATATTTTATTTTTTCTCATTTCACAAGTTTTAGATACAGATAAGGAAATGGTTACACCATATATTCATACACTCAAATTAACCCAAGCTGTAACAACAAGTACACCGACACATCCGGTAACACCCAACTGGTCATTATTTCCTGTCCCTGGCACTGATTCGCCGTTGTCTGAAATTGAAACTACTGAAAGTCCAGGTCAGAGTATTGACCAAGAAGCTGAAGTAAGTTTAAGAATTACCATTGACGTACATATAAAATATCAGCTTCAGCTTCACGCTGTATCCCGCACACAGCAGGGTAGGCAGAGGGAACCTAGTGTTAAGACACTCCGTTCCCCACTTTCTGCCGAATTCTGGAGGCATTGCGTGTTGAGTGGCAGAACTCAACGCCGCGCTTCACCTCAACACCAGAGCGAAGAAATGGAAATATAAATTTAAGTAAATATTTCATCTCCTCGAGTGGGGATCGAACCCACAACCAGTCGGTTTTACAGTCACACCTCGTGCCGCTGCGCCACGACTGGCCTCTAGCCCAAGCAATAGCTATAAAATATCAATCTATAAAAAAGCAGCTTCTTGCTCTTTTTCATAACAAGGATAATCGTACATATATTTCAGATATTGTATTTAGGTGGTAAAACTCAACGTATACTTAATAATCATTTCCTTGAGTGGGAATCGAATCTTTACAATACTTTTAAAACATAGAGAGTCATGCTATATATTATAATCATATTTTATATATTTCAAAAATGGATTTTGTAGTTTATTCACAAATATTTTTCGTTATACAAAAGCAATCCAATTTCAATTTTATAACGTTGTATAACTTTTTCAATTATCTTTCCATAAACTATATCCTTTAGATCATAAATAAAATTACTATTTAACATGAACAATAAATTTAACACCTTTGAAAAGAATTTTGTGAAAATATTCACTTTAAGCTTTGATAAAATGTTGTTGCAATTTTCTTAAGAATATCGTAAAGCAAATTGAACTACAATATGTGATGATAGTTAAATCAAGAAACTTATAGATCTTTTACTTTGAAAGCACTATAAGTTTAATAGTAAATTTTGTAATTTAAAAAAAATGTATATTTAGATTTCTTAGCTTTACACTATATCTTTGCTTCTTCGCTTTGTAATTTTACTAGAACGAGCAAATGATAATAATTAATTCTCCAGATTAGGAATTGACACAATCGTCGCGATAACAGTTAGGCTTATTTGAAATAAAAATAAAATACTCATACGTACACCATTAATTTTTAAATGCATATGTCAAAATAAACAGTTAATATGATTTTATTAAAATTTTTATACATAATATTTTTAGCCCTCCAAACCTAACAGTGCAGCTGAACCAAAGTTAAAGAGTATTATCGTAGTTGGTAGTCGCCTCAAGTTAGGCAGCCAAGATAGTGCAGAAAAACAAGTCACGTTCCAAGAAAGTACAAATAATAGCGAATCTTCTATAAAAACGAAAAGAGTTAAATTTGCTGATGACACTGTGTTTAATCAAGAGCCGAAAATTAAAAGAGGTAAAGGCATCTTAATATTTTTTTTCTGCTTCACGCTGTATCCCGCATGTAGTAGGGTAGGCTGAGGGAGCCTAGTGTTAAGACAGTGCTTCGCCTTTCGCCGACACATTTCGCCGAATGCTGAAGATATTACGTATTGTGTGGCGAGACTCAACGCCGCGCTTTGCCTCGACGACAAGAGCAAAAAAATGAAAATAATAAATATTCAAAATCTTTGTGTGGGGATCGAACTCTCAACCTGTCGTGTTTACAGTCACTGATGCGAGTGCATCTCCCCTGCGCCATGACTTGCCTTACTATTTGGATTTCATAATCACATGCTATCACGGAATACTGATACAATAAAAAATAATTGTAGGTCCAATTCTATCCCATTTATAATTGTCATTAAAAATGTTAGCTAAACGAAATTAATATTTTTTTATATCTTTTCATAATTGATTCTCATATAGTAATTACATACTATTATAAGTTTAATAGTTATTATTAAATATTAACATAATAAATAAATTATATTTTATTTTATACTTCAGTTTTTAGAAAACCAAAACGTATGCTAACACCCGGCCCACAAAAACCAAAATATACATACAATCCACGTTTCCAAGCACTCATAAACCGATTCGAAAGCCAAGCCATGACTTTAGCGAGAACTCCCAAAAACACTAAAGATAAAGAGAAAGATTTGGAAGATACGCCACCGGCTGGTGATCATAATATACCGGCTAGAGCGATAAGTTTCAAAGAGGAAAGCCCGATAGTCGAATCCGAGAGTCAATCTAAGGAATCGAATGAATTATTCAAAACCTGCACTGATTCCCCTACTCCAACGATGAACAATGCAATAACTGCTCTTAGTGCAAACATTGCGGGAACTCTTCAAACTTGCCTCACGTCAGTCTTACGTTCTAATGACGATGAGACCGAGTTGCAGTTCAAATTTGTCATCACTAAAAAGACTGTTAGTGTCAAAAGGATCGCTGATAACGGTGATTATGAGAAATTAACGGAAATTGATAGGGAACAACAGGATAAGGAGAATATTTGGTCGGCTGTTACTAAGGCAGTCAAAAATATGTTTTGGATTAATAAAGGTACATCTCTTTTTTTAAATATAAAATATAAATAATATATATATAAAATAAATATTATAATAGTTATTTATTCAAATACTGAATATATAATTTACGAAATACTTTTTAGTAAATTTAAAAAAAATTCTACCATGGAGTAAAAACTTTCATTTACATCAATTATGTACTTACTACAGGTTGGAATAACATATTGTTATTCCAACCTGTAGTAGGTTTATGTAGGTTTGATATATTTAAAAAAACTTATCATTATTAACTAATGTCTAAACTATTTATTTTTCATTATGTTTGACGCATAAAATAAGAAAAAAAATTGTATTAAAGCTTCCTTCTTATAAAAGTTATTATAAAAAAAACATAATATTTCTCTTATCAAAATACAAGCTTGATCGCTATTTCCTAAATATCTTGTATTTTCCACTACAGTAGGATAACTTTGCATTTGCTGAGAATGGCATTAAAATTCGTATGAGATATGGCAAACTACGCAAAGGATCGAAATCTATTCCAACAAAATTCAAGATGTTTATGTATATGATAGATCTTTTTACTCCAAATAATGTACGTTCGACAATTTTTATGTAGCTTTTCTATTATTGCATGACGGACAGACACAATACAGACAGAATACAGACACTGGATTAAGAATGTTGAAATTTGGCATGTACAGAATATGTAATTTAAAAAAAAATAGAAATTTTTGACAAAAAATGCAGAGATTTTTCATTTTGGATAAAAATGAATTATGAATTAATTTAATTATGAAAACATATAATAAAGTATAGGCAAATAAAATTGAGTGCGATAAATTTTTAAAATAAATATTTTGAAAAGGTATTTTAATTAATAGAAGTTACTGAGGAAATTAAAACAATAGAAGAGAACGTACTCAGTAACATTTTTTTTCATCAAATTGAATTGAACATTGAATGTAACGTCTGACTTCTAGAATGTTTTTATACAATAGTTTGTACTTAATTGTTACACGTGAGTTTTAATGTTCGTATAATATTGAATCGGCTTTGGAGTTTTGCAGCATTGTAGGGCAGGCAGATGGAATTTAACATTTTATCCATATATTTTGCCCATATACATGCCCATAGATAATCTTTTGCCCACTTTCCAATCCATTTTCAAGATATTGCAAATACTATTTACTACAGTTGTAAAAATATTTTTAAACCACAAGTCAAGATTCAAGATACGATATATTATATATAGATCATTCGTTTCATTACGTTTACTCATTTGCGAGAAAAATCTGTCTAAGTGACTTCATACTGAACTTTACATCCATTTAAAGTGTAAAGTGGACAAATGAGTAATATCGAAATTCAAGCATACATTATACATAATAATATACATATAATCATTTACAATGTACTACATACACACAAATACAACAATAAAAATAAATGTCACAAATAGGATTCAAACACCCTACCTGACCCACACAAACAAACCCAACAATTGTTCATACCCAAAGAAATAACCAAAAGACGGTGGTGAGACAGAAATATGCAATATTCGTGGACTAGGAATTCCAACGCAAATTTCACCTCTGCCCGTAAGCCAAGATTATAAAGATTATAAATTTTTGCCGCTAGCGTAAGTCCAATAACAGGTACGTAGGTATATCAAAATCGTTTTGTTCTTTTCACAATTTCAGAATTTAATATCGAAATCAGTACAAATTGTTTTCCACTGGGGGTGAAACGTGATTCCCTTCACCGCATCCCTTAGATGACTGGACCAGAATTTGAATGCTAACTTTCTTGCATAATAATATTGTAATATGAGGCCAGTCGTGGCGCAGGGGCACAAAGTGTGACTGTAAAATCGTCTGATTGTGGGTTCGATCCCCACTCGAGGAAATGAAATATTTATTTACATTTATATTTTCATTTCTTCGCTCTGGTGTCGAGTCAAAGCGCGGCGCTGAGTTCCGCCACTACACGCAATGCCTCCAGAACTCGACGGAAAGTGTGGAATGGAGTGTCTTAACACTACGTTCCCTCTGTCTACCCTGTTGTGTGCGGGAAACATAAAATAAATTTTATATTTTTTTTCAACTGCCCTACACTGCCTCAATATTTGTAGTATGTGGGTTGACACTCTTAAATACCTTAAATTATTCGTTCAATATTTATTATTTTTATTATATAATAGCGACCCGCTCGCGGCTTCGCCCGCTTAAACCACAAAATTATTTAATTAACACACTGAATTATGTTCGTGTTTTGATATACCTATAATGTATGTTTGCAATGAAGATTTTTAATGAGAAATTTATTAAAACTTTAGGTCGCATTTTCGTAACTCCCATAAGAATCTTCAATTGAATTTTTGAAATAAAAACACAACTTATCGATACTTACAATAAAATCCTAACTCATCGGTGTCTGTAAATGGAAGATATTACAATTAACATTGTAATAGAACTTGGTCAGTTTGTCTGTTTGTCTGTGAATTTGTTCACGATAATCTCAGAAACGGCTTAACAGAGTTAAATCAATTTTTTGTTTGCATTTTGGCAATCTGCCCTTAAATATTTAATATTAGTTTTATTTTAATCAGCTTCACGCTGTATCCCTCACACAGCAGGTTAGGCAGAGGAACCCTAGTATTAAGACACTCCGTTCCCCACTTTCTGCCGAATTTTGAAGGCATTGCGTGTTCTCGTTCTTTCATGTTCTCGTTTTCGACACCAGAGCGAAGAAATGGAAATATAAATTTAAGTAAATATTTCATCTTCTCGAGTGGGGATCGAACCCACAACCAATCGGTTTTTCAGTCACACCTCGTGCCGCTGCGTCACGACTGGCCTCAACTGGACTCGACTTTATTTTAATCGGTTCACACAAAGTTAAAACCAGATCCACGCTTTATCCCGCGTTTAGCAGGTTAAAGATTATGCGTAAGATTATGAGATTATCTTAAGTATTAAGATAATGCGTATAATGTGTGACTGATGTGCGAAATTAAAATAATATTAAACGAAATGAAAATATTATTAAATTATAATTCAATCCTCCAAGTGGGAATCGGACCCACACCAGTCGCGTTACAGCCAGCGTCAGCGCTTCTTTTACGGAAATAGCATATAGGTAAAATATTGTAAATCCATATCTAAAGAATTTAAGCAACAGTGTATGCAACGTTGGTTTTTTTTTTCATTTCACGATGTTTAATCATATTTATATTTCGTGTGAGGCAGTTACGCTTAGATACCAATAACGTAAACACATACTACTACAAAATACTACTAAAATCTTTAGATTTTAGAACTTTGAACTTTGCCGCCAAAACCTACGGTTCGATTTCGGAATGAGGCGTATGCGGCGGTTTCCCTTTGATAGGTGTATGCGTGCGTCGTTCTTGACAAATTGTATTTTATTTTACAACGATAATTTTATTATTTATTCGCGGCTTTGTCCGCTTGAATTACATGATTACTCTTTTAAGAAATATAGATATTACAAACAGCCTTAACTAATAATTAATTTATTTGGATAAGTACTCACGATATTATTTGCAAAATAACTTATCTAGCTCCTTTAAAGTTTTTAAATTAGTAACATATATTATTAGTTAAATATATAATTGGTATACAGAATATAAATAGAAAGCACGTTTTTAGGCATTTTTATATAATCTATAAAATAATCAACATTTTCGGTCAAGTTCAAGTCGTACTCATGCCACGAGAGTTTCGTACCAGTTTCATGAATGGAGATACAACAATAACTAATTAAGTTGTCATTTTGTACCAAATTAAGTACCGATTAAAATTTGTACCTAATGGTTCTTTTCTGTGACACAAATATAATAAGTATTCAATTTTTGAAAAATAATAATAATGTGTAATAATAATAGTGCAATGTCGGTACGTGTCGCATGTAAGTTATGAAATAATACTGCGGGATACTGTCAGAGCATTTTTTTCCTGAGACACAGTTTTTTAGAGGTTGATCCCAAAAGTTATTTTTTAATTAAAATTAAAAATTAAATTAGCTTCACGCTGTATCCCGCACACAGCAGGGTAGGCAGAGGGAACCTAGTGTTAAGACACTCCGTTCCCCACTTTCTGCCGAATTCTGGAGGCATTGCGTGTTGAGTGGCAGAACTCAACGCCGCGCTTAACCTCGACACCAGAGCGAAGAAATGGAAATATCAATTTAAGTAAATATTTCATCTCTTCGAGTGGGGATCGAACCCACAACCAGTCGATTTTGCAGTCACATCTCGTGCCGCTGCGCCACGACCGGCCTCATTTTTTAATACGTTTCTTAAAAAAATATTAATAACATAAACGCACAAACTGACTGAAGAACCTATTCAAAATATTTCTTTGAATATTAAGTCATTCTTTATCACTGTGTTAAATAATTACGAATTAAGCTAGACTGTTACGAAGGTAATCTTTACCAACAATTCAATGTAGTTTACTTTGTAGTTAGTACTATGAACAATTGTACTTTAAAAATACGTATATTTATCAACAGTCAAATAAATAAGACGTTTCTAAAGACATTCTTTTGGACTTACAATTGAACTGTAACCATTCGAACATTGTTAGAAAAATACTACTATGTTTATGTTAAATTTATTATAAGTATAAATATACACTTACATGACGTAATTAACGTTAAGCAGATAATAACTCAACAATATAATAACATTCATTATCATATGTAGTAAATACATATCATTGCGTATGTTTCTTTTTTTTCAAATATTAAGTTTAAAATTTTAAGTTCATTATTTTTTGATAGAGTGTAGCGGTTACCTTTCCAAACTATATTTTATGCACAGCGCCATCTATTTAAGATCCCATCGCAATTAGTGATAGCGTTACGCGTATGAAAGAGAGTATTAAGATTTGTTTGTACCTACTATTTTTGTCAATAGATAGCGTTACTTGTTTCGATTTTTTACTATGTCAAATATTAACTTCTTGAAAACTTAAATACTTATATCTTTTGATAAAGACTAAAAGCTTCTTTGATTTATTTGTAATTTTTATGTATAAAAATTGCTTATATTTATTGTGTACTTTTTGATACGTGTTCACATAAACAGACAAACAGACAAACAGACAAAAATTCCAAAAAAGTTGGAAATGGATTCTGTTAATTATCCTTTAGCACCCTGGCTAATTTTTTTAAAAATATTTTCAATGTACAGAAACGACTTTTCTACAGATTTATTATAAGTATAGATTTTAAACAAAATTATCAAAGCTCATTAACCGCATAGATTTAGTATTATACATTTTGCAAACCCGACGTTTCGAATATTTTGCAGAGGACCATGGTCACGGGTAGAAGTGGTGAGGTGGCATCTGTACTGCCCTGGATTTGTAAAACAGAAGAATGAACCCATTATACCAAAGACAAGAGCTCTTTTTTAAGAATCCAGAGCAGTACGCGAGGCAATATCCACGATTAATCCAGTTTCATCATTTCATTTAAAACACCTTAAATTCAAACAAAGTTCAACAGATTCAGGATAGAATATAAACATAAAAAAAATATAAAGTTAATCTACCCTTTTTTTAAGATAGTAAATAACTTTTTATAATTTTATCTTAAAAGCTTTTGGTTTTATCCATATATATTTATGTATATTACATACATACAAAATATAAAATGTTAAAACAAAAACTTTCCTTCATCCCACAAACAATAAACATCAAACAGAATGAATAATACACACGTAGTACATAAATTAACTATCCCACTTTGGCACGTACTCCATTCAGTGGATACAGAAGTAACGACGAAAGCTAACTAATGAGCTTTACTAAAATATCCTTTAAAACAATGTAAAATAAGCGTGATAATTGTATGAAAAAAAATATATATTTTGACACTATTGTCATAAAACACTAGTGGATGTGAAATTTGGTTTTTGTGGTGCAGTGAGCGTCGAATGCAAGTTTTTATGATGATGTGTTTACGTGATTGCCTGAGAAAAGGAGAAACCTTTTTGTTTTAAGTCTGGAGGGGAAACTGTTAGCTTTGGGTAGTTTTATATATGTACATGGTTGTTCATTTGTTTCATTTATTCACTTTTTTAAGGGCCAATTGTGTATTTTACTTGTTTATCATTAAATATGTATGATAAATTAAAAAAAAACTTTTATTTACTTCAGAATAAAGACGACTAAAGAACATCTTACGGAATTATTAATACTTGTACACATTTTTAATATTATTGCTTTCTAAATTATTTTTAGAGTTTTGGCAATCTATGTCTATATAATCAAGGGCAGGGTATTTTTTATAAAAAGAATCCCCTCTCCTCCTCTTTTTAATATGCATAAAGAATTTAATTAATATAATTAAACCACTTATTTCCAGCATCACCACCCATAACAGAAGAAACCTTTAATTCTACATCATCATCATCGTCATCTAAACGAAAGATCGAAGATATATCAGATTCAGACTTGAGCCCTCTAAATCATAAACGTCACAGGTACGAAGGAAGAATAAGAGGTAGACCTCCTCTTCATAGGAACAGATCCTGTGGAGTATCCAGTCTTAGAACTTTCAATTCTGCTGAACAACAATCGCTGTTAAAAGAATTATCTATGAACCAAGATGACGCTATGAATTTGAGTTTTTGATTATTTTGATATTTTTAGCAAATTTGAATTTAGTAGCCTTTAATTGTTATTGATAATAAATGCAATACAATAATACGACAGTTTAATTTGTATATAGATCTTGAAAAAAAAAATTAGAAGATTTTTATCATATTTAATTTTTTTTAATATGTAAACTTTATGTAGGAAAAATGAAAAATGTGCTATTTAATTTATTTTATGCAAAATTTCGTTTACTTGTCAAATATTAATAAATGTTTTAGGTGTGACTATTTAGTTTTATTTATTTTATCAGTATACAACTTTCAAAATAAAATAAAAAAACTACCATTTACAACATTATTTTCATAAGAAAACGATAAATAATCACGTGAAATTTATTATTATTTAGGGAGATTCCATATAGTAGAGTTGACCTAGTGTTAGGACACTTTTTTCCTCATTTTTCACCTAATCTTTGAGTGCCATAGCTTAATGCTACCCTATCCATAAGAGCGGGTAGATAAAAATAAGTTAAGTAAAATCATTACTCTGAGATCGAAGTCAAAACCCTTGCATTTACAATCAGACGAAGTCCCACTAGGTCACAATGAACTCCGCTGCTTTCAAGAATCTTTTTTCACAGCGATGAAATGAATATATTAAATGTTACATTTCCCGGAATGGGAACCGAACCCACAACCTGTAGCCTTTTCAATTGCACGCCCGTCCCCTTGAACTACGACTGGCCTCGACATATTAGTAATAAATGTTATAAGTCTACTATAAATGTCTATTTATCATACATCAAAGGTGACCTCTGAACCATCGGATCGTATCAAAAGAAGTCCGTAGAAAGAACGCTCCGACATGTCGTTAATTACAGGTTTTAGGTACTAAAGATAGACAGATCAAGATAGCTTTTCAAATATAAATACAAGTATTAGAATAATTTTTTCTATTTGTTCTCATAACAGCGACCCGCTCCCCCGCTTGCACTACACATTTTTTCCAGCTTCACGCTGTATCCCGCATATATCAGTGTAGGCACAGGGAGCCTAGTGTTAAAACATTCCGCTCCTCACTTTCTCACGAATTTTACCATTATTTTATTTAAATTACCACCGTAACATTAGCATTATCATTTAAAAGACAATGATTAATTATTATCTATATATTTAAAAGTAAAGTTTCAGCCAATTCAATTAAATTTATGATAGCAGTTTTGTCGAACAAAATAATTTAAATTTGTTAACTTAACTTTTTTATTTACGAAGCGATTGAAATGAAACAAGCACTAAATGTTAAAGGTAGTTGGGCAAAATACAATAGTGAACACTGTATTTGAATCGGTCAAGTCGTTCTTAAACTTAGCATGTACAAATATACAAACATAAGACAAACAAAATTTTTAAAAATTAATATTTTAGGTTCTATTACATCCATAATAATAGATTTTCTTATATATCTTCCATGAACAGAGAGTGATCAGTTATAATTTTATTATATGAATATTGTATAGATATGTCCACACTATGCGGGAAAAATGCGAACTGTGTTTTATTAATAAATAAAAATAAATAACCTCGTTTCTTTTATTAAGCTTACGCTGTATCTCGCACGTATTAAGGTAAACAAAAGGAACCTGGGAACCTACTCTTAAGGCTTCCCCCCTCCCCACCGCAGAAAAACGAATATTTTTTTAACAAAACTACTTCTCATTTTTACCCTCAATCTCTATATTTGTATATAAACAACATACATGTGTACTATAACAAAACATTTGAGCAGGGATGATAATAAAACGTAGTAGTTCACGTACATAACAAAAGCCGGTCTGGGGGATTCACCTGTAGTTTTACGACTCGACTCGACTCGGTAGCGGCGCTACTGTAATAAAGCGACTGTTGCAATTTTTCTAAGTAACATTATTTAAACTGTTTATTGACGATTTTTTTTAAACTTATTTAAAATTAAATTAAAAAACAAATTAAATTAAATCAGCTTCACGTTGTATCCCGCTAACAGCAGGGTAGGCAGAGGGAACCTAGTAGTTATTGGAGGTTACTTTTTTTTATAAATTAAACAGTCATGTGTTAAGACACTCCGTTCCCTACTTTCTGCCGAATTCTGGAGGCATTGCGTGTTGAGTGGCAGAACTCAACGCAGCACTTTGCCTCGACACCAGAGCGAAGAAATGGAAATATAAATTTAAGTAAATAATTCATCTCCTCGAGTGGGGATAGAACCCACAACCAGCCGGTTTTACAGTTACACTTTGTGCTGCTGTGCCACGACTGGCCTCATTAAACTTATTTTTTTTGTATTATTTGAATGCGCAGATACTGTAATCGATTGTTTTTTTTTTAATTTCCCCACGCTGGTAAGAAAAATTGCGGAGTTGAGTTCCACTCTATGTCTCTATCGGTCTTAGTATATGTGTGTTTCTATAATAGTAATTTGCAATACATTTTAAGTTTGCCACTACAACATTTTTAAGTAACTGTGAAAACGACGTTAATTCTATTATAAGGAAAGCTTATTACACTGTTCAAGAGTATTTAAAGGATAACATTGTTTCCAACTAAGAACATTTGAATTTCATGCAGGATAAATACTGTATTTATAAAAAAAAATGTAATCTGAATGTAGAAAACAGCAACTATTGAGTTTCTTGGTGATTTTTCTCAGCAGAACTATCTTTTAAGCCGATGGTAGCTTTATGTTCATTCGACGATTCAAAAGTGCTTGTAAAAGTCTGTTTAAATATGTCTCATATTCAAATGGGATTCGGACAATAAAATGGTGTCTTTACACTAAAAAAGGCTAAATCTATGAAAATAATTGAAATACAAACTGTTCTTCACTTTCCATTTAATTTTCGAGACATTTCTTCTTGAGTGACAGATCTGACACTGAACGCCATGCCTAGTGGATCTATAAAAATAATTCAAGAACAATTATTCACCTAAAACAAAATTTGAATCCAAAGCAATCGTGTACACACAGATTTTGAAATAAAAAGGGGAAAAAGATAAGCTTATACAAATTCCAAAATACAAAAGCTGTTTTTTTAGCTTCGCCCCTGAATTTCCGTATTATTCATTCATAGTGTTTTTTTGATTCACTTTGTGACGATGGAAACTACTCGACACAACTTCGGCTTAACGTTTCAATTTCAACCTTATGAATACCTTTAAGTATGTTTTTAAAATTCTTAAGTAGGTTGATTTATCAAAAAAAATTCAGCTTCACGCTGTATCCCGCACACAGCAGGGTAGACAAAGGGAATCTAGTGTTAAGACTCCGTTCCCCACTTTCTGCCGAATTCTGGAGGCATTGCGTGTTGAGTGGCTGAATTCAACGCCGCGTTTAACCTCGACACCAGAGCGAAGAAATGGAAATATAAATTTAAGTAAATATTTCATCTCCTCGAGTGGGGATCGAACCCACAACCAGTAGGCTTTACAGTCACACTTCGTACCGCTGCGCCACGACTGGCCTGCTGGTGTTTATAATTATATGGAATGTGTAGAAAATAAAATAAAAAAAATTGATGCCGTCATGGCGCAGCAGCGACTGACACGGCGGTTGTAGGTTCGATCTCCGCTCGACGAAATGAATAATCATTACCTCGATCTTCTCCAAAATTGATTGGTGCGTGCGGAATAAAATTATCTAAACACCTTACCTCTTCCTTCTTTCTTCTTCTAAGTACCTTCTTTGCGCAGGGAGAACGAATCTAAAAGCGGAAATACAGTGTGATGCAAAATAAAAATTCTAAATACTAAACTCTTATATCTCTCTCGCCATTAACGTTGACGTTAAACTTTCACGTTTATTTTCCAAAGCAAACTTTTGAGGCGATTCCGAACACAATATTGGCACTTAAAAGAATTTATGGGTTGTTTTAAATTTTCTTTTACTACTCTTTCGCTATTCGAGCTTAATCAAGCTTGAAATGACTAACAACTTACTAAGAACTTTGAGTTTAATATTTGTTTGTGGTAATTGGGTGAGTTTATTATTTAACACCATTATAAAACTGCTGTAGATATATCTTTGTATAGTGATTGAGAATCGTTTACCTGTTAAGTATAGTTTGGCAGCTCGGATGTATTTGAGGTTCTTATATATTTTACTTTTTATTAACTTCACCCTGTATCCCGCACATAGGGCAGGAAGAGGGAATCTTGGAACCTAGTGGCATACCGTTCCAATTAGGACACATCCGTTTTCTCTTTCCACCAAATTCAACGTCGCGCTTTGCTTTGTTAACAAAATATTAAATGGGGTGATAATCGAACCCACAACCATCGCGTTTAGTCGTTCTTGTACCACTACGCCACAATGGCCTCATTAAAACTTTTTCACTTCACATAATAAAAATAGATACACGAAAAATAAGAGAAATTAGAATCAATATTTTATCTAAATTTTTAAAAGGCTGGGTGTTGCTTTAAACTATTATTATTTTATTGAGAAACTTAAACTGACTGTATTTACAGTATTTGTACATTTTGCGGAAATGCTTTACTTCCGGAAGAAGCAATAGCGTCCCGGTGGGTTAGAGATAAAATCTTTCTTTATATTAGTTTTACTTATTGGATAGCTACAAAATATATTGTTATTTAGAGTATTTACTCTATTTTTCATATTAACTAAGAAATATATAAATATATATATATATATATATATATATATATATATATATATATATATATATATATATATATATATATATATATTATTTAACTATGTGAATACTTAAAAAAACACGTATGTAACTTTACCTATTTCATTTGTGGCAGGATAGGCAGACGGACCCTAGTATTACACACACAGACCCACACACAAACACATACACACAGAAAGAGATACATATACTTGACGTGGTAATTACACTTTGTTCTTTGATTAATTATATTATAAGTTGTTTGTTTGTTTTTGCTCCTTTTATTTGGTGATTTTAAAATATTATATAGTTTTTCTTCTTTTTCATTTTTATTTGTTTATAATTTTTAATTCATAATTAAATGATTCAAATGTCAAAAACTTCATTAAAATTGTACAGCGGCAAAGACGGTGGTGACTGTAACACAGTTTATACTAGTACGGCTACCAACGCACACCTCTTGGCTTAATAGGCAATTTGTTAAATTTAATTTGATAAATAAATATATGATTGTTAGCATAAGTTCTTTATAATGTAGTAATAGGTGTCGCTGTGAATACAAGTACGTCATTTGATATTGTTTCCATTATCGATTGTATTAAGTGGCGGTAGTGTGCTGCGTCTTTTCCGGTGGATTTCCAATAAAAGCACAAACGACACGGCACTCGTGTTCATTACGTTCTAAGATATTGTCAAGACAACTTGTCATTATAATTCATATTTCAATATTGTGACTACGAGAGTATAT
>JAATLQ010033080.1:0-10442 GCA_013421005.1 Heliconius erato x Heliconius himera | reverse complement strand
TTAATAGAATTTAGATTTTAAAATGACATAGGAATTTTAATATTGGAGATAAGTTTCTGTTTCCGTTTCGGCAGAAAAAGAGGAGAGAGTTGAAAGTTCGGTTACAATTTCTATTGAAATCCTGTTTTCTTCTATCAGATACTAGAATTTTCATACAATTGTAAAATATTTTAGTAAATATTTATTATTATTACCACATTTTTAAATAGAATAGAAAACTATAGATTCTGTCGTAATCAGCAGTGTTACATTATGCTGTTCTCTTCTTTTTATTATGGCAGGTAGGTATGGTTGCATACTTTAAGTGAAATTTCAAGCATTCCAAGAACTAATCTATATATATAAAAGGACATGTACCTGACTGACTGAGGTAAGACGCACGCACAGCCGTAACCGCTGTGCGTAGAAACGTGAAATTTGGACAGATGTTTATTTTCATAATCTGGACATCCACTAAGAAGGGATTTTGAAAAATTTGAACCCTAAAGGAATGAAATAGGGGTAGAAAGTTTGTATGGATTTTTTTTTCCACTAGTCTTGTAAATTATAATATCTTATTTATTTATCTCATTAAATCATATAGACATACATAACAAAAAGTCGATCATCGATATGTATACATGAAAGTTTATTAAAAATTTATTATTGGGAGGGCAGTCGTGGCGCAGGGGCACAAAGTGTGACTGTAAAATCGACTGGTTTTGGCTTCGATCCCCACTCGAGGAAAATAAATATTTATTTACATTGATATTTACATCCCTTCGCTCTGGTGTCGCGGCGATGAGTGCCGCCGCTGAATACGCAATGCCTCAGAATTTGGCGGAAAGTGGGAAACGGAGTGTCTTAACACTAGGTTACCTCTGCCTACCCTGCTGTGTGCGGGATACAGTGTGAAGCTGATTTTATTTATGAATGTAACAGAACCCAAAGCAATAATTTTTAAATTTTTTGTCTGTTTGTCTATTTATTTATTTAGCTTTGTGCTCGTGCAAGCTTATCTCAGAGACGACTTAACAGATTTAAATGCAGTTTTTCACTATAATAACATTTCCCCTTTAACATTTAGTGTTTGTTAAAAAAGTTATAATAATATAATCAAATAATTTATTCTATAAAATTGTTACCATAAAACTGTTTTACTATAATAACCTAATAAAAAAAATCAGCTTCCCGCTGTATCCCGGACACGGCAAAGTAGGCAGAGGGAACCTTATGTTAAGACACTCCGTTCCCCACTAATTGTACTAATTGAAACTTACATTAGCTACTAAAATATTATTTAACCGACGGAAACTTTAGTTTTAAATTTAAAGACATTGTCTTCAAAATGATAACGTTATTTGAACATAAAAGTAATTCATATTACAAAAGAAATAATTCTGTACTTAAAGCGGGCGAAGCCGCAAACGGGACGCTAGTTAAAAAAATATCACGTCAAGGAGAACTGCAGTCAGTACAACAAGCTCGGCGCGATTACGTCAGCATCAAGCCTCCACAAATACTAGGATCGCAGACCCGTACAGCAGGTTGCATTCCGAAGGCTTGCTCCCCTAGCGGATGTGAGGTCAACGACCTGAGAGGGATAGGAGCGGGATGAGTGTATCTATCCTGCTCTATGATAGTGCAAGTGAAAGTGGACTGTATTTGTATTACATTAGGGTTTAAATTTAAAAGAGTGCTGTCAACCGGACGTCATTTTTTAGAGAACAGCTGATTTAAACAGCTGCTAATATTTATGAACTTAATTGAATAATGTGTTTAATGAAATTTAAATTTTAATTTCTTAACATAATAAGACTTATTTTTGAATACAGGATGCTCTTCATTTTTATAGAAAATAGGGGAAGACCGTGAGAAATTCGGGAAGAAACTTCTTCGATGGTACTAGGAGAGCATGAGTTGTGTGGAGTACATTTTCCCACGTCTTGAGGGTTCTCGCTTCTCACGCTATATACTTATCGAACTTGATTTGTATTCGTTGATATTGGTTTAGACGGTTTCGTTAACTTTTATAGTAAGAAACGGTCTTGTTTAGAATATATTAACATATTTAAAATCAAATAATAAATCATTTTCACGCTATATCCCGCATACATCGGGATAGGCAGAAGCAACCTAGTCTTAAAACACTCCGTTTCCCACTTTCCGCCGAATTTTTCGAGGCATTATCTGTTGAGTAGCGGAACTCAACACCTACGAGCCATGCTGCCAGAGTGAAGAAATGAAAATGTTAATAAATAATAATTCACTCCCTCGAGATGGGATCGAACCCACAACCGTGGCGTTACCGCAACCTTACTGTTACACGTGCCACGACGGCCTCATTAACATTTTTATTGATTCAAAAGACTTTTTAATGGATGTCTTGTTAATTTTATATTTAAATTTCAACCATTTATTAATTTTAAATCCTAATTACTTCCCCATTTGGTTTCTTAGGGTTTTTTGAAGATTTGCTTCTTAAAAGATAAAAGTTTTGATTAGATTTTCGTTAGATTATTGTCACTGATTAAATTCAAGCGAAAATTATCTTTATATATTTGTCATGTCAACGGAATTCTTTTTGAATCATAAACTTTTAAAATAAAACGTATGACATAATAATATGAAACTAGTCGTGGCGCAGAGGCAGAAAGTGTGACTGTAAACCTGACTGGTTGTGGGTTCAATCCCAAATTAAAAAAAATATTTTTATTTGCCTCTACACCAGAGCGAAGCTCTGGTGTAGAGGCAAAGCGTTGAGTTCCGCCACTCAAGACGCAATGCCCCCAGTATTCGGCGGAAAGTGGAGAAGAAGACCTTACAATACATATTAAGTTTCACTTTGTGAAAATTTATAGGTTTTTCATAGGAAATAAACTCATATTTGTACCTAGTTCATTTCATAAAAACCGGACAATAGAGAGTCGGGCTCGCCTACTTAGGGTTTCGTACAAGAAATGGCGGTGTCGAGCGTTTTTCTGGCACTCAAGCCTAGCTTAGCCAGAGCCCTTTCATCTGATCTCATAACCGCATTAATACCAAAAGAAATGGAAATATTATTTAGTTTCCTCGATTGGGAATCGAACCCACAACCTGTTGCGTTCACAGTGACTGCTTGCACCCGTGTGCCCCGACGACCACGCAAATAACAAATATATTTTTAATTAAATCTGATATAAATAATATTCAAGAGCCATTTTTTAGAGTATAAATAAATCTAACAAAAAAGCACCAGACGAAATATGAATTGGTAACCATCACTATTAAGCTACCACTACACATATAAATATCTCCTAGAGTTTAAAAATGTTTAATTATTCATTATTCATATATTTCCTTCACATCAAATCAGCTTTACTCTGCACCACGCACGTAACAGGGTAAGCAGAGGGAACCTAGTGTTAAGATACTCCGTTCCCAACTTTCCACCGATTTTTTGGAGATATTGCATGTTAAGTGGTGAAACACTATGGCAGTCATTTTGCCTTAGTGTCATAGCGACAAAATAAAAATATTAGTAAATAATAAATAATTAATTCCCCCGAGTGGGGATCGAACCCACAACCATCGCGTTACAGTCACACTCTTGTGGCCCTGCGCCACTACGCCCTAGATTAATTCTTGAATCTAATTCCTTCAATATATATTGTACTAAAAGTGAAAACTTTCATTATTTTTCTATAAGCGGCAAAAGAAGAAAATTGAATCCTACCCCATCCCAACCAAACCCTATCGAGAGTAGCTATCGGAAATCATCGATAATGGAAGAAGTATCGGAAAGTACTAGGCCTCCATACACATAGAGGAGTTCTATCGAACGGATCAATAAACGATATCCCATGCCTATCTATCAATATATGGTTTGACCGTACAGTGGATCCCTTATTAAAACGGAATAAAGGTGATATTTGAATAAAATATATTCGGAGGAAGACAGGGACGGCAGGTGCACATTCCAACAGGTGTTGGGATGGTGGATTTTATGTGATTTTTTTTTTGACGTCGTATGTTCTTAAAATATTTTAGAAGGTTTTACTGTATATTATACATATATACTGTATATTTACTGTATATTATACATATATTGTATATAGGTTTTTGTTACTGTTTATATGTGGAACTGCGTGCAGTATGTATGTTGAGGGGTCAATGATTCAATTTTTTTTTCCGAATTAAATATTGATTTTTATGGAAAAGATAAGGCAAACAATGCCTTGGCGATTGAAGCCAGCGTCAGCGAAGCGTTGAGTTCCGCCACTCAACACCCAACGCCTCCAGAACTCGGCGGAAAATGGAGAACAGAGTGTCTTAACACTAGGTTCCCTCTGCGTACACACTATACAGCGTGAAGCTGATTTATCCATTTATTGAGTTGAGCGAGGAGTTCTTACTGGTCAAAAGTGTGTTTCGTTGTAGTGCTCCTCCTAGACCGTTAAACCTACAGCTCTGAAATTTTGTATAAACGTTGTGGATTACACGGTGATCCTAGCGAAGTAGTTTGGTGATAATTGTAGTTTTTGAGTAAATGGTCGAAATGTATGCCGTAGAATTAAGCTGTGGAACGTTTTGAAATTCACGCGCACAGATTGAACTTTGACTAACCTAACCCAGCGCGTGCGGACAAAATTTCGCTCAATATAAACTAATTAATTAAAAAAAAAAAAAATCAGCTTCACGCTGTATCCCGCACACAGCAGGTTAGGCAAGTAAGCTTAGTGTCTTAACACTCCGTTCCCCATTTCCCGATGAATTCTGGAGTCATTGCGTGTTGAGTGGCGGAACTCAACGCGCTTAGCCTCGACACCATAGCGAATAATTGGAAATATAATATTTCATTTCCTCGAGTGGGGAACGAACCCGCAACCAATCGATTTTACAGTCACACTTTGTGCTCCTGCGCCACGACTGGCCTCACTTTTAAATATAATAGCTAAACATGAAGACATTAAGTACTTTGTAAGGCCATTTTCAAGATTCTATTCAAAAAATTCTAAATCATACATGCATATCTTTCAGTGAGAACAGTGACAAATGTGTGACTGTAAACGCGGCGGTTGTAGATTCGATTGCCACACGAGGGACCGGACGAGGGGAAAGAGGCAAAGCGCGGCGTTTGGTTCCGTTACTCCACACTCAATTTCACGTAAATTCGATGAAAAACGGTATGTCTAAACATTAGATTTCTTCTGCTTACCCTGTTATTATACAGAATACAACGTAAAACCAAATTATACATACTTCTCATCGTAATAAAATGTTATCTTAAAAATATTCTAACTCAGTTTACTATGGGAAAAATCATAATTAAAACCTAGATAATATAAATAAATTATAACAAGCGTATAAGAATTTCGACGTAGCGTGATAAGAACGTATGGCTTAGTTGACCAGAGCGCTTGGACAGTTTCCAAAGAGGCGCGGGTTCAAATCCCGCTACGTTCAAATTGGTATACGTTTTCTTAATAAGAAACTTAGTAAATCACCTGAAACTAGGTGATAGGGTCGTGGTAATGAAAATGTATCACCACTAAACGGGTCAGTGTGACGAGCTGGGGATCAGCACCAATTTGTGTAATGGAGTGCGGCTGACCTTCCCACTTCCTAGTTTACGAATGGAGTAACCATGATTTAATATTGAAAAATGTATTAGTCTTTTTATACTGATGAGGCCAGTCGTGGCGCAGCGGCACGAAGTGTGACTGTAAAACCGACTGGTTGTGGGTTCGATCCCCACTCGAGGAGATGGAATATTTACTTAAATTTATATTTCCATTTCTTCGCTCTGGTGTCGACGCTAAGCGCGACGTTGAGTTCTGCCACTCAACACGCAATGCCTCCAGAATTCGGCAGAAAGTGGGGAACGGAGTGTCTTAACACTAGGTTCTCCCTGCCCACCCTGCTGTGTACGGGATACAGCTTGAAGCTGATTTTTTTTTATAATATTTTTTTTCAGGTTGAGACCAAAGGAAATCTATTGTAGAGAGGTTAGCATAAAGCAACATAAACTAATAGTCGAATTCTATAAAAAACATAATTCGAGGCCGATCGAGGTGCAGAGCCACAAAGTGTGACTGTAAAATCGACTGGTTGTGGGTTTGATCCCCACTCGAGGAAATGAAATATTTATTTACATTTACATTTTCATTTCTTCGCTCTGGTATCGATGCAAAGCGCGGCGTTTAATTCCGCCACTCAACACGCAATGCCTCCAGAACTCGGCAGAAAGTGGGGAACGGAGTGTTTAAGACACTCCGTCACTAGGTTCCCTCTGCTTACCCTGCTGTGCGCGGCATACAGCGTGAAGCTGATTTTTTTTTGGGAATCAAACTCACGTTTACATTCACACGCTTGTGCCCTTGCGCCACGTCTGGCTTCATATAATATATATTTGTGAACAATAATAATATTACATTACATGGTCACCCTAACTACTTCTAGTGATACAATATGGCCCAACCAAAGCAATTTCGCTTTGATTGACATACTAATAACGTTTATTACATCATAAAAATAAAATAAGGTTTTGGAGTACTTGGAACTTAACCAGGATATTCACAGAAATACGAATAAAAGAAAACAATAGAAATTACTCTAACATAATAAGGATTTTTCATAAAAAAAAACTTAATTATTCATTGATTTAATCAATTTAGGTTCATTTAGATAATAGTTCTATTTTTTTTGTTTTAAGAAATAATGAAAAATAATAGACATTGTTTAAGAATTGTTTAATAGTTTTGAGTCACGCGAGTTATCTCTAAGGAGATGAATGTAATAATTAAAGAGAATTTAGTGTTATTTGCCTTTAATAATAGAAAATAGACTGATTTCTTTGTACATTGTTTATTCAGCATTACTAAAATGTATATAGTAGGTTGAGGCCCGTCGTGGCGCAGGAACATAAGTGTGATTGTAAACGGGACTTGTTATGGGTTCGATCCCCACTCGAGGTAATATTTACTTTAAAAAAATCAAATCAGCTTCACGCTATATCCCGCAAACAGCAGGGTAGAGGGGACAGTGTTAAACATTCACTTCTCCACATTCCGCCATGTTCTGGAGGCACTGCTTGTTGAGTGGCGGAAATCAACGTCGCGTTTGCCTCGATAACAGAGCGAAGAAATTAAAATATAAATGTAAATAAATATTTCATTTCCTCGGGTTGGGGTCGAACTCACAACCAGTCGATGGACTGATTGTGGATTGATTGTACAGTCACGCCTTGTACCCCTGCGCTACGACTGGCCTCCTAATCCTCCTCCTCCTCTAAATATTTACTTAAATTTATATTTTCATTTCTTCGCTCTGGCAACAAGGCAAAAGGCCAAAATGCCTCCAGAATTCCACTTCCTCAGCCTACCCTGGTATGTACGGGATACAGCGTGAAGCTGCTTTTAATAATAGAAAGTAAACCGATTTCTTTGTAAATTGTTTATTTAATGTATATAGAATGTGGAAATTCACGAATAAATTGATTATTTACTGCCACGGTGATGTAGATTCAAAAATAAAACCAATAGGCAAAATGCAAAAATGTTTGTTTTGGCTTTTCTATAGCGCTACAGTTAATAAAGGTAATAAAACTAGTTTATATTTCGATCGGTAAAATCAACTGGTTGTGGGTTCGATCTCCACTCGAGGAGATGAAATATTTACTTAAATTTTTATTTCCATTTCTTCGCTCTGGTGTCGAGGACAAGCGCGGCGTTGAGTTCTGTCACCAGAATTCGGCAGAAAGTGGGGAACGGAGTGCCTTAACACTAGGTTCCCTCTGCCTACACCCCAGTGTGCGGGATACAGCGTGAAGCTGATTTGATTTGATTTCATTTTATGTATTTTTATTTTTTTTTCAGCTTCACTAAGTAGCAGGATGGGCAGATGTAGTCTAGTGTTAAGACCCTCCGCAACTCACTTTCCGCTAAATACTCGAGGCATTGCGTTTTGAATTGCGGAAAATACCGCCGTAAATTTTAAGTATTACATTTATGATCTTGTGATGAAAAAATAATAATATATAATCATAATCAGCTTCACGCTGTATCCGGCACACAGCAGGCAGAGGGAACCTAGTGTTAAGACACTCCGTTCCCCACTTTCCGCCGAATTCTGGAGTGGCGGAACTCAACGCCGCACTTTGCCTCGACACCAGAGCGAAGAAATGAAAATATAAATGTAAATAAATATTTAACTTCCTCGAGTGGAGATCGAACCCACAACCAGTCGATTTTACAGTCACACCTTGTGCCTCCGCACCACGACCGGCCTCAATAATAGTACCTATTTGTTTCTATTTAACAAAACGAACACACAGTTTACAGTAAAACTGTTTAACTTGACCGATCTGGCGCTCTGACCAAATGTATGGCTTAGTTGTTAGAGTACCTGGTCGGTTTCCAGGAGGCGTGGGTTCGAGTCCCGCTACGTTTAAATTTTTATACGTTTTCTAAATAAGTATTTTTCTTTCTAAAGTGTGGAATAACACTTTAAAAATGTTTAAAAATATCTGTGTAACTTTCTTACTTAAATTAATAAAACAACTTAGTAATGTCGAGTATTTATTGTCAATATTATAATACATAGCTTAAAGTTTATTTTAAAATTTTTTCTTTCCATTGAAATATAAAAACGTGTAAAAAATGTGAAACGAGATTTTAAAATATAAAAAATATGAAGTTTTCAATAAAGTTTTTAGATAACAGCATAAGATATTCTTCTTCACTCCAACTTTCACAAGAACTTTATCCTGAAAAAAAAATATTACATATTAATATTTCTTTGTATATAAGAGCCATTTAGTAAGTTAAAAAATATCTTAACACTACCATGTACCTACGTTGTTCACTGACATCAGCACATTTAACAGAGTATATTATATAGGTAAAAATAAAAATAAAATTAAATTAGCTTCACGCTGTATCCCCCACAACCAGTCGGTTTTGCAGTCACACCTCGTGCCGCTGCGCCACGACCGGTCTCTATAGGTAAAAAGAACATAATGTTACAAAAATATATACGTGTAATTAATAATTAGCTTTATGTATATTTTATAAAAATCAAACAATGCTCGTATTTTTTTATTTAAAACAATCAAAAATTCTTTAACGATAATGCCGTAAAAAAATCATATTAGAAGTCATTACAGTTGTCAATCAATTGTGCTTATTAAATCAATAATCATGTATTTTAAGCGGGCGAAGCCGTGGGCGAGCCGCTACTATCTAATATTCGACGAAAACTCCAATAAAACGAGTTATTATTTTCCATTAGAAATTACACAAAAACATATCACACCTACGCTCACAGCACCCTCCTATATATATAGGTAATATATATAATATTCTTTAAGTATCTACATACGTATAAGGGACGTTGACACCGTAACTTGGAGGTATCGTAATTTTGGGTCACATATTCGAACAACACTGTCACTTTGTAAAATGGTTTCTGGATCGTTCCAAACGAATTTGTTTATCACAGAAATGTTAGGGCTGCTTCATGATAATTGTGAAACTTCTATAGAAATTGTCAAGTGTATTGACTCGAAAAACAGAATTAGTATATATATCAGCTACAGAGGGTACGCAGAGGGAACCTAGTGTTAAGACGCTCCATTCCCCACTTTCCGCCAAGTTCTGGAGGCATTGCGTGTTGAGTGGCGGAACTCAATGCCGCCCTTTGCCTCGACACCAGAGCGAAGAAATGAAAATATAAATTTAAGTAAATATTTCATTTCCTCGAGTGGCGATCGAACCCACAACCAGTCGATTTTACTGTCACTCCTTGTGCCCCTGCGCCACGACTGGCCTCATAGGTGGAGATCCCATCGTTTAAAACTGTAGGGATCAGATTTTCTATTGAAACTTATATTTAAGAATGATACATGATAGTAGAATAGATTACACTAGGGTTGCCCAAGAAAATCCTGCCGCAATCACCTTTAATTAATGTTTTTCGTAACTCGTTTTTGGAGAAAATTGCACTCATATGTTTTTTATGTGAATCGCACATCATTTCAAGAAAATCTCATAAGGAATTAGAAAAACAATGGTTGCCAGCTCTCAGTCTGCCGCAAGCCCAGGGTTGCCTGGTTTAAAGAGGTCAGTTAATGTTAATATTTGCACTTATGTGTTTTTTTAATGAATTATATATCAAATTAAAGCTTATTTTTTTCTCATCACTAAAACACATGGTTGCCTGGAAAATGGCTGCCGCAAGCAAAGATTGCCATCATTTGAAATATTTTATTCTGATTCCGTTTGACTGAGAATAGACGATGAAATACGCGATTTGCCTTATGTTTTAAAGTAAAATATTATATAATAGAAGGTCAATCTTAAAATTAATGTTTATTCTAGCTATTTACCTGTTAAATGATGATTATAATCATATTAAGAACATACAAAAAACTATTTAAATATGAAATCATCCTTATTTTTCAAGTGAAATAATGAACCCATGAT
>JAATLQ010033079.1:0-16494 GCA_013421005.1 Heliconius erato x Heliconius himera | reverse complement strand
ATTATTGATTGTATTAAGTGGCGGTAGTGTGCTTTGTCTTTTCCGGTGGATTTTCAATATAAGCACAAACGACACGGCACTCGTGTTCATTACGTTCTAAGATATTGTCAAGACAACTTGTCATTACAATTCATATTTCAATATTGTGACTACGAGAGTATATGTGTATATAACAAGTGTAAATAAATTTATTGTAAAAGCTGGATTTTGTTTCTGATTTGTTGGTTCGCCTAACAATAGTAAATAATAATATATTTAAAAATCAAATTAAATCAGCTTCAGGCCCGCTCGCTTAAAAAGCCGTATCCCGCGCACAGCATGATATGCAGATGGAACCTATTGTCAATTAAGACACTCCGTTGCCCACTTTCCGCCGAGATCTGGAGGCATTGCGTGTTGGCCTCGACACCAGGGCGAAGAAATGAAAATATTAATGTAAATAAATATTTCATTTCCTCGAGTGGGGATCGAACCCACAACCATCGATTTTACAGTCACACTTTGTGCCCCTGCGCAACGACTGGCCTCAACAATATATTTAAAGAATAGATAAGTCCGCACGGTAGTTTGTGGCGACCCCATGTACTTCATGCTCGGAATGATAGGAGTGCTCAATTTACATAATAATAATACTGTTTAATGTAAAAACGAGAAAAAAGTTAAAACGAGAAAAAAAAAAGAAGTTTGAGATTCTTTTTTTATTGACATTTCTCTATTTTTAAGTTCAAATAACTTGAACGTTAACACTACGTTAGTATTTTGCTATACAGTAAAATAATTTATGTTAAGATTTTGAGACCAATCGTGGTGCAGGGACATAAGTTATGACTGTAAAAATGATAGGTTTTTGGTTCTATTCCTGCTTGAGGAAATGAAATATTTAACATTTTCATATCCTCGATCTGGTAACGAGGCAAAGCGCGGCGTTGATTTCTGCCACTCACCAAGCAATGCCTCGAGAATTCGGCGAGGATAAGTGGGGAAAGGAAGTGTCTTAATGGGAACGGAGTGTCTTAGCACTAGGTTCCTAGTTTCCCTCTGCCTATGCCCTGCTATGTATATTGCTATATATATAGGATACAGTGTGAAGTTTCCCCGAATGAGAATCGAACCCACAACCGTCGCATTTACAGCCAAATACAGTTCCACTGCTCCACAACAGTTTCAGTGGAACTGATATGATCTACGAAAATAACTTTAATAGATCATTTAAAAATTTACGAGTTTATTTCAGATTATTCTTGTACTTGTTCTATAAAAACGACCGATGCTCAAATGCCAAGGGAAATTACATAATTTTCGACAGTATCAAATTTGTGGATATTTTCGTGTGTTACAGTTTAACTTTGAATGACGTTTATTTATGTTATTTATATTTTCATAGTGGGAGCGAATTTAGTCAACAGTCTAGTTAGTTCATTATTTTTTTTCAGGTTCACGCGCGTTATCGCGCATACAGCAGGGTAGACAGAAGGAACCTAGTGTTAAGACACTCCGTTCCCCACTTACTGCCGAATTCTGGAGGCATTGCGTGTAGAGTGGCAGGACGCCGCGCTTTGCCTCGACACCAGAGCGAAGAAAAGGAAATATAAATTTAAGTAAATATTTCATTTCCTCGAGTCTCCACAACCAGTCGGTTTTACAGTCACACTTTATGCCACTGCGCCACGACTGGCCTCAATAATTAACTACTATTTTAAAGTTTATTCCTATCAAAATGGCGAAATCAAAATAATTATAAATATAATCAATCATTCACCTGAGTAACGTAACATTACGACGTGGACGATGTGATTGGTGACGTTTGTTGACATTACTAACACCGAACCCACAACCGTATCATACGCCATCAGTCACTGCACTACTGTGGCACTACTGAATGTTGATGTAATGATATAAGCGGATACTACCGCGATTTTAGAAAACGAAAACTTTTTAGGGATCAAGTAAAAAAAACATGTTTTTATTCAATTAACAAACGATCGATGAGTTAAAAATAACTGCATGATATTTAATTAAAAAAAAATTAAATTAAAAAAGTCGACCGGACGAGGCCGGTCGTGGCGCAGCGGCACGAGGTGTGACTGTGAAACGGACTGGTTGTGGGTTCGATCCCCACTCGATGAGATGAAATATTTACTTAAATTTATATTTCCATTTCTTCGCTCTGGCGTCGAGGTTAAGCGCGGCGTTGAGTTCTGCCACTCACCACGCAATGCCTCCAGAATTCGGCAGAAAGTGGGGAATGGAGTGTCTTAACACTAGGTTCCATCTGCCTACCCTACTGTGTGCGGGATACAGCGTGAAGCTGATTTAAAAAAGTAAAAAACACATTCAACAAAATGTTTTCTCGAAACCACGTTAACATATTGTATTGTACAGTACGGCTTATAACGTCCTGGCTACCTTGAAGGCAGCTTTTCCGAATTTATCCGCATTGTTCCTTGAGGAAGAAAATATTCTACAGTGAGAAAAATCTTAAAATTAAGTCTACAGCTAAGGTCAGGGCGGTCATAACTTGTTGACCGTACTGTTTTTAGTAAACATATTTTTCAAAAGCGAAAATTTATTACATAATCATTAATATATCTAGTCAAAATTTATAATCAAAGTCAAATCAAAAACGAAATTCAAAATAAGTGCTAAATTAAAAATGAATTTGTGACCACATACCTACTCTTAAATTCTGTATTTTCTCCCCAATCGTAAATCTTATGCCAAATTTAATGCCGCAGCAACAAAAACTAGGATGCTTGCCAAAAAGACAGGGTGATTCATGTTTTCCTAGTATCTTACTGAAAGTGACTACATTTTATTATCTATATTTCCTTTAACATGTTCTTGTTTATACAAAGTATTTTGGTTTAATGATTATTGAGAGTTGAATTATCCTATCCTACTAATATTATAACAGCGAGTGCTTGTGAGGATGGATGCTTGTCCCACTTTCACGCTAAAATTACTGAACGGGTTTAGATACAATTCTTCAGGAAAATAGATGTATAAGACATGAAAAGAACACTTAGGCTATAATTTATGTAAAAAACTTAAATTCTACATTGCATTGCAATTAAATCTGTGTTAAAAACAGCACACAGCCTTATACATATAATAATATTTTTTTATATTACATTTTCATTAAACAATGTATACCACTGCAGACCAGGGTTCCTGGAAATATGCTCTTAATACATACAACAATTTAAATATAATCAGTTCCCCGAGTAGGGATCGAACTTGCAACCATCTACCGGCCTGACTGTTCGCTGCTACAACCAAAAATAACTAATATTTTTGGTCTAGATCCAAAGAAACAATCAAAGACTCTTTATTAGTTTTTTTTTGTAATGAAAAAATGTTGCAGCTGTTTATGTAAAACACTAGCTTTTACATGTCGTTTCGTCCCCGTGATCAAATTGAAATAAAATAATACTTACATGTAATGATACATTTTTAAAGTTTTTCTTTCCTAAGTGTGGAATAACACTTTAAAAATGTTAAAAATATTTAATAAATAGCATTCTCTCTTGCCAGACGATAATTCTTAGTAATTATCTTTGGGTAGCCCAAATTTGTAAAAATCTCCCTACAGAGCCTCCCTCGACGTAGCTTAATGAGAACATACGGCTTACGCTCAATATTAATAATCTATCTCCGACGTCAATCTTCGATTGTTCCATATATCTATCCAATCTAGAGATTGGATAGAATCGAAGATTGACGTCGGAGATAGATTATTAATATTGGGCGTTAGTGGTTAGATCGCCTGGTCGGTTTCGAGGAGTCCGAGCTAAGTTCGAGTCCCGCTGCATTCAAATTTTTATACGTTTTCTAAATAAATACAACGTGATTTATTTATGTTTACGTAATATGCGTACTATATATCAACAATATCTAGTATTCATATTACTTATTATAAGCTAGTAGGTATAGTAATACCAATTGTTGCTAAATTATAATACAAAAATGGAAAGTATTTAAGTCAGTGATAATCTAATACAAGAAATTAACATGTTAATTTACGCATTAATTATGATTTTTTATTGTATGGCGTATAGCTAGGTAGGTAAATATAATTGGTACTCCTATATCATGATAGTCAATAAATAAAAGTTAAAATGTAATATTAAATAAGAACTATTATTAATTTAGTTTAAAAAATAGATTTTGACACTTTATCAATTTAGTAGAGTTGGCAGAGGGAACCTGTGAGCCTAGAAACTTAAGTAAGGAAGAAAAGCGTGGCGTTAAGTTCCACAACTCAACACGTATTGCCTCCAGAATTACTACTAGGTTCCCTCTGTCTACCCTGCTTTGTGCGGGATACAGCGTGAAGCTTTAATGAATAAATATATAATAAAGAACAAAATTTATGATAATACTTGAGTATACAAAAGTGGTAATAAATTATAAAAAGTCCTTTTTAAATTTCAAAGTTGTGTACGTCGCGATTCATCTCAACATATTTTGTATTTAAATAGGTTAAATCGAAATCGAACTCGTATACTATGACACCTTACATATGACACACGCTTAATTTGTTTTTATAAGTAAATGCTATTATATCCATGTAGGCGCTAGCATATAAAATTTACTAATATTACATTGTTTTACCAAATGGGAGATAGGGAGAGGAACTCAACGGTACATGAGTACAGCTGTAGATGAGAATATTTATTTAAATTTATATTTTCATTTCTTTGTTCTGGTGTCGAGGCAAAATAGCGCAGTTGAGTTCCGCCACTCAACACTCAATGCCTCCAAAATTCGACTGAATATGGGGAATGGAGTGTCTTAACATTAGGTTCCCTCTGCCAATCCTGCTGTGTGCGGGTCATAGAGTGGAGCTGATGTTATTTTTTAAGCAAAAATAATAAAAAGAATTACTTACACATATGACATTTCGATAATTCTATTTAATTTCCCTTACTTTATTACTTTCAGCCCAGGCTGTCGTGGCGCATTGGTTCGAGGTGTACTATAACTGTAAGCGCAGATGGTTATGGATTCGATTTAAAGTCAATGAACTAACCAGTGAAACCAGGATCCCATGAAAATATTCCAGTCCCGCAATACCGAGATCGCTGCGCCACGACGGCCTAGTGACTTATCATAATACTGACTTTAAAATTATAAAATCAAAAATCTGGTTATAACAAGATGACAGTCCCTCCCATAGATACCTACAGCGCGACCATTTTAACTAGAGAATCGCCGAATAGTGTTTACACCGAATAACCGAATACCGAATACTATTCGGTCTAAACTTTACCGAACCGGATATTCGGCCGAATTATTCGGTTTATCATTTCTTCGTTATTTTGCCGCGTAAATAGGTTTTAACATGCTACCTGTCGTCACTGGCTAGAAACGGGCCCTACCTCACCGCCACCCGAAAGCACGAAATTTAAAAAATTGTCCAAATGTACCAGAAATTGCTTATCAACATTGTTGGACCCTCGATTTAGAATGAGATTTCTTGCTCCTGAAAATTGCCATCTCTCTACAAAAATATATTTTTTTTACAGGAATATTATGTGGCGTTTTATAACTGTTGTGAAGAACTTAGCTTGACGAATCCTATCATTGCAGAAGATCCTAAAAGCCCAATCGGTGTGTAATTAGATAGTTATGCAGGTGAAGGTTTTCTACCCAGAACCCAGAGCCCTTTTGATTGGTAGGCAAAGCATAAGTTCATCTCATCTCTGCGCTGGTGCACCTCAGTGTCAGCTTACGCATTTGATCGCATACAACACAGAGCCGTTTCAAATCGTTGGGGACCCAATGATAATGGGGGAATCTAGATACGTGGCACTCCACTACTGTGCGGTTTCGTAGGAACTACCTTTCACTCGCCACCCAATTGTGGACTGGCCTACCTGTGGTAGTGTTTCCAGGTCAATACGACTTGCGTACCTCCAAAAAGCGCCTTTATCTCCACCTTAAATGCCGGAAACTCACCTATAGCTCCTCTGGTGTCATGGGTGCGGACGAGGTTCTAAGTGGCGATGGTCACTCACTATCAGGTGACACTTTCGCTTGTTTCTGTTTTTACTAACTAATACAAAAATCTTCTTAACGCAATTTCTCTTGACTTACCATATTGACATTTCGGATCTTCTTCAGCGAACGGTAATCTCACAATAAATCTACCATCCTCGTTTCTCTCAGTAGTTCTGTTATAAAACTCTTCACAGTAAGTTTGTTTCTTTTTTTATGGGGGACTACCCCCATAACCTTAAATTTAATACATCCTGATCTTAACTTATCAATTCCCTGCAAAAAAATTACTTTACTTCTTGCCTAAAAGCACATAAACGCCATCAAATCGGTTTCCACGGACATCATTTTCAAATTTCGGAACAAATAATAATCACTCTAGTGCCAACTTAGGACTATAGGGTGAGTGGTTGATGTTTTCAAAGCCACAATCGCGAATATCAGCCTTGGAAACATGCGTCATCTGGACGGTGACGTTGTCACGGAAAAATAGCGCAACGGCGGCCAATTTTCCCCATCTTTTTTTTTAATTTCTTCTCTTAAATTACGCCAAGTTGAAGCGTAGGAATTTTCATTAATATACTCTTTTATTTTTATATTCAATCAGCAAAATTTCTTTTTAATCCCAAAACACCGTGAACGCTTCTAGCACCCTCCTAGACAATTTTATCTAGTGACAATTCTTTCGAAAATACTCGAAGCATATTCACCACAGAGCTCCAAAAACTCCCTACATCACTCGACTCGCACTTGTTTCTGTGGCGCTGTGAGCATTCGCCCGGAACTCACCATGCACTAACTTCTGAAAGGTTAAAGCAGCCATGAAGAATAGTTTGTATGATAGAAACGTTAGTCATCTCCTTCATTTGGGCATCTTTAGGTACAACAAGTAACTTTTATGGCAATTCCGCAGAGACAGTAACTGGGCGGGACGGACGAGGGTCGTCTTCAATAGTATCTCTGCCCCTTTGAAATTCACTTGACTACACTTGAACAGTAGATAATGCAGGTACAGATTCTTGATAAACAGCCACCATCTCTTCATGAATGTTTTTTATTTTTTCCTTGTTTAATAAGGAACTTAATCACTGCATGGTGCTCAATTTTCTACAACATTGTCACGTCAGTCATTTCACTTGCAGTTAACGAAGGATAACTAGCAAAGTAATGATTAGAAATGTGTATTTCTTTAATTAAGCCCTCATATAGTGTTATTAACTAAATAACTAGTCTAATCACGAATGTACTTAGTAAATCATATCGATACTGAAAAACAATGAATGCTTCTCGTATATTAAATTTCTGCATTGTGATATAGGTAATATCTCTTTACATGTATGTTATAGTGTCTATTATTGTCAATCTGCGACTCAAGTATATTTATTATAAATTTAAAATGTTGATTTGTGGTTTACAAATATTATTTTGTACTTAAAAAAAACTGCTGATTTAAGATTTAAAGAAATGTTGATTGTATTAACTATAGGTTAAGAATATGTATGTTAAATTGAGGTTTCAAAATAAATTTTTAAATGAAGTTTAATTGCTATATTTTATTAACTTTACTCATTTAACTTTTAATTATAATTTAAATCTGACATACGACGTATTATCTTTCATCCCTACTGTGTCGTGCAGCCAATTAAATTAAAATAATCGAGCCGAATATATTTGGCACCATAACCGAATAATTCGGCCGAATACGAATGTTGAAAAAGATGCCGAATACACCGAATACCGAATACCAAACGAATGTTCGGCGCATCTCTAATTTTTATTGTCGATCTCGCATGGACCAAAATTTTCAACCTTGGTCAGCTATAAACATAAAAATAACTTGTTATAGTCATTAATTAACAAGGTTATAAAATCATATATTAATTTATGTTTTTCCTTCGGTTTGGTTTCATAGATTTTGTCGTGACACTATAAGAACTAATAAAATTAGATCGTTCAAATTACAATGGAAAAAATTATTCACTATGTCAAGTAAAAAGTTGATATAAAGGAAATATATTGAGCTTTAACCTGCATTTTTACACGGGTGGTGAAGTGAAAATAGTAAACATATGACACATTATAAGTGCTTGAGGTAACTCTGACCGCATATACTAACAGAAAGACATGCTGGCAAAAAGTAAAAAGCATTTTTTTGTCTTAGTTTTAATTTCCTAGAAATTAAAAATGCGTTTGAAAGAATAACTTCATTTTAAAACCACAGACAGATATTTCGATTTTATTTACTTATATGCAAAATTATAGACTATAGGCATATATGTATTATCTATATAAATTATAAAGCAACTTGTTTATAATTTAACGACTTATGTTCAACGATAGAGCATTTGTACAGCTGGCCGCCGTCGGAGCTAGTGATGATTATAATATCTCAAAAGGTAAGAAATTGTTTTAAAATCTGCATTTTTATATCTTCAAAAATTATATAAGAAAAATAGAAATTTCTTAGAAAGAAGAAAGAGGGCCTACAAGGGGGGGGGGGGGGAGTTATATATTTAATATTTCCATTTCCAGGCACTGGTAACCAAAGCGCCCCATTGAATTACACCACTTATTATGCAATGCCTCCAGAATTATATATTATAAGCACGGAATTATCTCTATTGCAAAAGAGTGTCTTGACACTAGAATCCCGAACATAAAAGGGTAGGCAGGGGGAGGTTCCCCCTGCTTACCCTTTTATATACAGATACGGATACAGTTGATATTGAAGGTAAAAAAAAAACAACATAAAAATATTTTTTAAATTCGAAGCAATAGTTCTTGTAATGTAGCTTTACAATTTGACATTGCATTTAAAATTCCAGGTACTAATAATATGTGGAATAAATTCTGTCTCAATAGGCAATGGATTTATTGCTGGGCACGTGGCAGCGATGATACGGTCCTTGAAGAATAAAGATGACATTGCTTTAGAAGATAGCGAAATTTACTTTTTAGGTATGATTAATAAGGTATTATGTGACATACTAACTGTAGACAGCATCTTTGTTTGCGGGTACTTTAAGTTAGTATTTATACCTTTATGCGCAAAATAAAAAAAAAACAGAAATTTAAAAAATATTACTAAGTAAATAAAATTGACAAATTAATAGGTAAAATGAAAATATTAAATATTGCCTTCTTTTTTGTTTTAATTAAGAATATTGTTTTTTGTTATCAGAAAGACTATTTTAAGAATTGGTATTAAAATTATCAGCCGAGCCTAAAGTTAATATAAACACGTCCAAAGTCCCAACTTGACCATTATAACTTGAGGAATTGTACCTGCAATCATCGGCTTACCAATATACAATATTCTTTAAGTCCCTGTAATGCTTAAAACATTATGCCATAACTCTTAATCACTGAGGAGTTAAGTCAACAAGAAATGCTTTAAAAAATCGCGTAAAATGGTGAACGGAGTGTCTTAATAGTAGATTTTCTCTACCTACTATGTCATATATACGGATATATTTTGAAGATGAACAAATATTTCTTTCAATTTATCTTAGGATTATAAAATGTATATTTTTTTTTGGTTTCAGCATCATCTGTCTACTTCCTCGGAATTATTGGTTTGGCGTTAGCAGCGATTATATCTAACAAAATCGGTAGAAGATGGTCATTCATCATCTTCTCTACACCGATGACGGTGAATTTTATTATTTTATACTTCGCTCAAAATATGACTGCGCTTGTAATTTCTAGATCTTTGGGTGGAATAGCGCTAGGTGGTCTATTTGCTTTAAAAATATGCACCACTTCGGAATATGTATCACCCGATTCAAGAGGATTATATCTCAATTTGATAAGTACACTAGCACCATCTGTGGGAATAGCTATAAGTCACGCGTTAGGAAATATATGGCATTGGAGGATTGTTGCCCTAGTGGGCGTTATACCATCAGGCATGGGGATAATACTGCCATTTTTTTGGGAAGAAAGTCCCCATTGGCTAGCTTCTAAAGGAAAATTTGAAGAATGTGCTAATACATTTCATAAAATACACGGAAACGATGAAAAATCCGAAATTGAGCTTCAACTGATGCTAAAAATGGAGAGGACCAAATTAAGAAATGCACAAGAAACAAAATCTCTTAGTACATTTAAAAATACATTATTTATATACAAAAAAAGATATTTCTGGGAACTTATTTTTTTGAGTATTCTTATGCAAACTTATTTGACTGCTGCTGGAAAATTAAGTTTCACTGCTTTAGCTATTGTTATTATTGAAGAAATTACTGGATCAACTAATGTATTCCTCTTTACGTTAGTTGTAGACGGATTCATAATAACCGGTTCATGCTTATCATGTGTTTTAATAACCAAAATGTCTATGAGAAACATGTTGTTTACAACAAGTATTGTAGCTATCAGCGTTTTAATTTTATTAAGTATTACTGTATACTTCAAAACCACCAACTCCTTGCTTCAGTGGCTTAGTGTGATATTATTATCTGTTTATTTTTTAATTTTAAAAGCAGGGCCGTATCCTGTTTTAGAAGCGCTTTTGGGTGAAATTTATCCTTTGGAAGTGAAATTGTTCTGTTTCTTTATTTCTTCTTCAATTTTAATGGGAGCCTTGTCTTTGAATATATTTTTGTTACCATACATGGTAAAGGCTATGGGATATCACGGATTGTTCTTCCTAAACGCCATGCTAATGTCTTTAAGTGTTACGTATATTTGGTGGAGATTACCAGAGACGAAAGGAAGAACATTACAAGAAATCGAATTATATTTTAAAACTAAAACTTTCTGTGATATTGATAAACTAAACAATGAGCAAATAAAAACATTGATTTGAAAAGTGGTCCATGTTTTGTATTTCATCTTTTAAAGCAATCTTTATAAACGAAAAATATATAAAATTCTGACAATGGATCCTAACTTGAAGATTCGGAATTTCAGACCAGTCTTGGCGTAGAGGCACAAGTGTGTGACTGTAAACGCGACTATTGTGGGTTCGATCCCTACTCGAGGAAATGAAATAACTATTTAAATTTATATTTCCATTTCTTCGCTCTGGCGTGGAAGCAAAGCGCGACGTTAAGTTTCACCAGCAATGCCTCCGGAATTCGGCGGAGAAGTATAAATAGTGGGAAAGTATAAAAAGAAACGTGTCTGCAATTTTTAATCTTAGTCTATTCTAAGATCTTTATAATAAGTTTTAAGAACATTGATTTTCGCGTATATAACACATTTTAATTGACACTCACCGGAATAATCTTGAATAGTCCGAATTATAAATTTTTGGAAATTCAACGTTTTGGACATTTTGCAGTAATCCGTTGCGAAGGATAGACTGAGGTGGCGTCCCCTTGTCAGTTGACATAATTATTATATCAAACTAGTGCCAGTTATATCTTAGTCTTGGGAGTCTTAATATTTTTTTTTTAATTTTTATCTATTTCAAAAATTTTTCGTGCATAACAAACACAGTTTAAAACGAAAATAACTACATTATTATGAAACTGTGTCGCAGTTATCAACGCCCGCCACACAAGTGTCGTATCAAGTTATGTCAAATTTTTCAAAAAAAAAAAAAAACAAAAATTAAACTTTATTACATAATACAAAACAGATAATTATACATATAAGAAAAATTGAGAAAAAATAAAAAACCATGACAAAAAATAATAATAATTAAGGAATTAAAATATTTAGAAACAATAATGTTACATTTGGAATGTGTATGGTATGTACATGTGCATATATTTGTTTGTATGTATGTATGTGAGTATGCTTGCTTAAGTGTGCTTAAAGATATATACTAATAACCCCATTAGATAGCTAGGAGGTCTTCTACTACTATAGTTTAATGTTAATAACCAGTTTCATAGTTTCTTTTTACATTGGTGAGAGGTTAGAGGATATATGTTCATTTTATTATTAACAGTATTGTACAATATGGGACTGAGATAATAATGTTGTAGATTTGAAGAGGCTTTATGCCGCAATTCTATTTTACAAATTTTATCAAATCTACGTTTATTAAGCATGTACTGATCATCAAAGGAAGTAGATATCGAAGCTTTCATAAAACAGAGCAAAGAACAAACAACTGCCTAACTGTTAACACCTTACATGATTGATATAAATCTTCTGTTGGGAAACGAACAGGTTTGGATAGCATGACCTTAAGAACACATCTTTGGACTCTTTCAAGTGAAGGCAGAGTTGTTTTATTAGCTCCGCCCCATGCTGGTATGCAATAAGTTAGTAATGATTGCACAAGGGCGTAATAAATCATTTTTAGTGCTTCTAAGCTGGCGCTAGATCTTAGTTGCTTAAAGATGAATGTTAACTTTCATATACGAGAAGCTAGAGCTTGTATATGGTTCTTCCAAGAAAGGCTTTCATCGATAAGGACGCCAGGATACTTTATAGAGCAAGATCTGGTTATTTTAGAGCAATTACAGGCTTTATATAATTCATAGGGACATTTATGAGCAGTAATGGAGAACGATTCAGAACATTCCAAGTTCTGTTTCTGAAATTCATTACTCTCATAATTAGTTTTTATTTTTTGAAATATATTATTACAGAAATTTTTGTAGCGTTTAAGTTAATTTGGCAATGGCGTTATCAGGGTCTTTCTTTGTTTTTTAGTATAGTTTATCTTGGTTTCGAATACAATGGAGTAAACCCGGGGTTATCCATGGTTTTATAATTCGCTTCCTACATGAAGATAGTTTGATACATGTATGATTTTAGATTTTAAATAATGGAGGACAAAGAGGATACAAGTTTCTCTGCTGCATCTTCTGGATCATTACAGTTCAAAATATCAGTTCAAAATATATTTTTTTTGATAGTACTAATAACAGCTGCTTCATCTACGTATGTGACGGAATTTGCTGTCATTTCTGTACTTAATGTTTTCTCCGTATTTTCACAGCATATGCATATAGGAAATGGTCAGTAAATGGAGCATCCAATACATACGTAGCTAAATTTTTATGACTTCGGAAGATCATATGATCTAGACAGTTATCATTTCTAGTGGGAAAAGAGTGAGTTGGTACCAGACCATGTGGTGCACAAAGGTTTAAGTATTCTTCCGTAGGTGAGTCAGATGTTGGGCTACTTATATTAATATTGATATCACCTATAAAATGCCAATGTTTTCAATGCCAATGCAATGCCAAAGTTTTAAATTTGGTTAATAAAGGCAAAACGTCGTCCAAGCTATTTAAAAAAAGTATTAATGCACTTATACGAAGGAGGACGATATAGAGCAAGTATAACAAATTTTGAAGAAAGCACAATTTGAAGACAATTTGCTTCCTGAATATTAGGTTCAGTAACTTCGCTATATAAAGTATTTCTAATATATACAACAACACCGTAATTTTGATTAGTATGACCTGTCATAAAGGAATTAAAGCCTGGCAGTGCTGGTAAGACAGAAATTTTACTCAACCAACATTCAGAAAATACCAAAATATTAACTTGGAAACTTATTCTTTTTAGCAAAAGCAAGACTGAGCCAAAGTTACAGCTTATGTGCTACGTATACTAACGTGAAAGATCTTTATTCCATTTGTATATTGTAAAAATTGGTCACATTGCTCAGGGGAACAAAGCTGAGAGTGAAGTGTTAAAATTTCCTCAACATCTTCAATTATATTTCCGACCACCATTGTTTAATTGGACATAAACACAGGTACAATATAACACATCCTACAATTTCTGACCATATTTCTGTTGTTTTTCTTCATGTTAGTAGAAGTAATGAACAATAGTCTAATATTTACTGATAAATTATTACAATTCAAACTAGCTAAGACCTTGAAGTTGTTGTTTAGTAATAGAATACCTGGTTATCCTTTGGGTACGGAACCCTAAAAATTGTTTTAAATTGCTTATTATAGAAATAGCATACACGAGAAATATTTTATTTGACCTTCACGTTTTATGACGCTTATAGCAAAATAAAGAGAGGGAACCTTGTGTTAGGACACTCCGTTCATCACAATTATAAACCCACAACCGTCACGTTTACGGTCAGACGCTGTGCTGCTGCAAAAACAAGCAAAAAGTACAAAAATCTCACAATACGAGTTTGTTTGTTACGATGAAGTAGCATATATAGAGTATGCCCAGGACCATGGCCTGGTACCAGACCACCAGGCCGACCCATACAATCGCAACTAGTACACCAACATTGATCATGTAAATTATGACATCTCGCGTAACCGGACCACGATCTATGGAGATTGGCTGAAAGGAATTATAAAAAAATATATTTTTATATAACTATATATAACAAACAAGCAAAAAGTACAAAAACACAATAATTGAAGAGGGTGAAAAAAATATCGAAAACTTTAACTTAAAGCTTTTATTTGTTGTGTAAACTAAGTACGTCCTCTATTTTACCAAAGGATTTCGTTTTGAAAAATATTTAAATTTTCTGCAGAGACCAAGTTTCTGGACCAAGGGTCAAAAGTTGCCAACTCTTAACTTTTGCTCTTGATTTGCCAGGGCAATCTCCACCAGGTCAATGCTAGACTAAGTAACTTTATCACAGCTTTGAGGAACAACAAGCCATATTAACCTATAAGGCTCACTATATATTGCAATAGTAGGATATTTAATGACCAAAATAGGGATAACAAGATACCTGTATAAAGAAAAAAATATTTTAGCACTTTTAACTCCAAAGGATATATATTGCTATATAGGTCTGGCTGAGGCCGGTCGTGGCGCAGCGGCACGAAGTGTGACTGTAAAATCTGGTTGTGGGTTCGATCCCCACTCAAGAAGATAAATATTAACTTAAATTTATATTTCCATTTCTTCGGTGTCCTGTAGTTTAAAGGGCTTAATGGCAATGTTGTGCGTAATTTACATATTGTAAGTATATAGTTGCGTTGAGTCCCGCCATTCAACACCCTTTAATAATACGGTGGAAAGTAGAGAACGGAAGTGTCTTTATACAAAGTTCCCGGTTTCCCTCTGTCTACTCTACTATGTACGGGATATAAAAGTAGTATCACAAAGTCCACGCAAATTAATTAACTAATTCTTAGACATTCTTAGAATAATAAATAGATTGTTTCATTGAAAGATTTTCAGTCAATATTTGTACAGATTTTACAATGTATGTCATTAATTACATATTTGAATGATATATGAATTAAAAACGATTAGCTGTTATTCTATTGTCTACATGGTGTTGTGACGATATTAGGGTGCGCGTGGTTGTTTCAATTTAAATCCCAACGGAGTATTTTTTATACGAAAAAAAATATATATTTTAATAAGTTATTTTGGGGAACCGAAGTGACTTAATATAAAAAGAGTGTCTTACTATGTCTTCTATGTGCGGGATACAGCGTGAAGTTATTAAATACAATAATTTATTTTTTCAGCTTAATCAATATGCATACTATATATCAACAAGGTCTATACGCTACTTATTATTAGCCTACTATACCAATTGTTGATAAATTATAATAAAAAAAGGAAAGTATTTAAGCCAGTGATAATCTAATACAAGAAATTGACATGTTAATTTACGCATTAATTATTATTTTTTATCATATAGCGTAAAGCTAGGTAGGTATGTATAATAGGTACTCCTATATCAAGGTAGTCAATAAATAAAAATTAAATTGAAATTGAAATATTAAATAAGAACTATTAGAGTAGAATTCGGCGGAAAGTGGGGAACGGGAGTGTCTTTACACTAGGTTTTTTTTTTTTTTTTTTATGCTTAAATTGTTTTGCGCCACAGACTTTTGTTGTCCGTGCCTTTTTTGTTCTTAATTGATTTTTAAATTTTAATATCTTGAATGGTCTGCTTTTGTCAAATCCGAGTTCCTTTTGTCAAATCCGAGTTTTTGGCCGTTGATTATGTTGATTGCGGCACAGTTAGTTGTTTCCGTAATATATCCATTGCCTCCTCATCTCTATAGGAAATAGCCATTTTAATGTTGTGTTCCACTATATCAGTCACGGAACCTTCATTTGCCCGGCGAATGAACCTGCCGATAGCATCTTCTTCGGCGTCAGTGTAGTATGCATCCTTTTGTATGCCTTGTTAAAGCGACGATTGCATGTGATATGCTGTCGTGTAGGGCGTTTTTAATGGCCTTAGTTTGGATGATTACTACAAACTCGTATGTAAGTCCCTGAGATTCGTTGATGGTCAGGGTGCGTGAGTTTTCCCCCTTTCCGTATCCTTTCCTGGTTAGGTCCGCTTTTTCTGCTTGTGTATGGACCAGGTACAGAGTATTGGGGGAATCTATATGGCCTAAGATCCCATCGTTTAAAACTGTAGGGATTAGATTTTCTAATGAAACTTATATTTAAGAATGATACATGATAGTAGAATAGATTACACTAGGGTTGCCCAAAAAAATCCTGCCGCAATCACCTTTAATTAATGTTTTTCGTAACTCGTTTTTGGAGAAAATTGCACTCATATGTTTTTTATGTGAATCGCACATCATTTGAAAGAAAATCGCATAAGGAATTGGA
>JAATLQ010033078.1:0-16492 GCA_013421005.1 Heliconius erato x Heliconius himera | reverse complement strand
ATATTGTTTATATTTGTGAATAAATTTTTCTTTCATAAGAACAGTTGTGAAGTCGACTATAATAGGTTTGTTTTCAGCTTCCTTAGAATGTATGCGAAAGACATCACGCACTTCATGCGGCTGAATAGGAATGTCCAGGCAATTACCGGTCATAATAATTGTATCTAGTAGCCGATTCTTTGACTCCTGCTTAGTCGGAGGCAGGTTACGAATCTCCACACAGGAAGACCTGGCATGACGCTCAGTTTTATCCAATTTATCCTCAAGTGCACGGATATAATCCAGGTTCTCTTGACGCTCCAATTTTAATTGATTTATTTGCTCCAATAGGGAGTCATAAGACTTCGATACATAATCAACCGATGCACTTATATCGGAGTTTTGTTTTTTTATCTCTGCAATAGATTCATGAATTTTTTTAAACTTATGCTCCTGTTCAGTTTTAAAATCAAATAAAATCTGCTTAATTTCCGTCATAAATTCCGACAGTTTAACATTACAACCATCTTCCGAACGTTTTCGTTTTGTGCGCACCGCGATATTTACTGATTCCACGTTAGGCTGGATGTCACATAAGCTTGGTTCCGAGTCGCTACGTTGACGTTCTACCGAGCGCGCAGGCAGCGCAGTTTGTTGTTGTGGTGGCACCGGCGGCGGAGTGCGATCGACAGGCATACTTATTGAGATACGGAGCAGCGGTCAAAATCGACTGACGTCGGTGAAGGATATGCACTATGCGCTTCCACAAGAAAAGTGAAGGGAGCTCAACCCAAACTGGTGGCTCGCGGCGATTACGTACAAGTTAGCTTTCCGTCAACTGTAGCTTGACCTTTGGCCGCTCAGTGTTTCTATCATTTTCTACTTGTTTATTTGGTGCATGCGTGAGAGTGATGGATAAATTGCTTGAGTTGTACTCACGTGTTAGATCAGCAGGCAGTGTTTATGCAAAAAAAGCACTGTGACAATTGCATAAGATTGTCTTTATGTCGACACTAATTAAACTGTTTTTATATTTTAAATAATATTTGCACAAGGAAATTGCTAAAAACACGTCTGATCGCGTCGGATGTCCGGAGGGAAGGGGACTTAAATATGTATTTATTATCTATGTAGCATTATTACTTATTCTAAATTAAACATTTTAACCGGATTAATCGCGAATATTTGGTATTTATCATTTAAAATAGGGATACACATATTTCATAAACTACTAAATCGATTTTGATGAAACTTCCCTAAACCTGTTTCCTAATTTGAAATATATTATATTTAAATCTAAATTGATCATCTCTATATGATATTTAGTTAACGAGCAATTGGTGGATTATCGTACACGCATATATGTATACATTTAGGAAATTTAGCACAAAAATTACTCAAATATTATCCAACTGCAACTTCACATACATTCCAAATTAATAACGTCCCTTCTTAACTCGGTGAAGTCAATCAAATTTAGATAAAATTTTCGTTGGTTTTTTTAATTACATATATTATATTTATTTTTAACCATTCCACTTTATTGTTCATTATTTCGGATTTTTTTAATTAATTGGCCACTCAGGATCACTCTTTACATGAAAGAGCTGATACATACATATTTCACTTTGCCACCAAATTCGAGACTTTTGGAGCTGTATGGAAAAACTTCACATTTGTCTTATTAAAAAATAAAAAAAAATCATTTGAATGGAAAATGAACCCAGTACTATTGTATTTAAAATCAGAGACAGCACCAAATCCCGGTGACGTGAAATACATAACCTTTCGAATCGTTGGATATCAGAAGTGCTTGCAAAGGTATATTTAATTAAAAAATATTTTGCGTTTGAACCATACCATGTTTGAAGTACACAAAACTTGTCATCTTGTATAAGATTGTTGAAATAGAATAAATGGGCCCAGTAATAATCCCTGCACTGCGCTGTAACGCCGTTTGTGACGAAGTATTTCCAAAGTGGCCCGGACCCGAGGTGCCGGAGCCAAGTCGCTATGAATGCTATTACAAAAGCCAATGGGGCGGTTAATCTGGAAAACATAAATTATTTTATTTTATTTTTCACCTTCACGCCATATCCCGTATATTGCAGAGTAGGCAAAGCAAACCTAGTGTTAAGACACTGCGTTCCCCACGTTTGGCGAATTTTCTAAGCATTGAATTTTGAGTGACGGAAGTCGTCGCCGCGATTTGCCTTGTTATCAAAGCGAAGAAATATCAATAAATAATTATTCATTCACCCGAGTGGAAATTGAAGATTTGATAAATAAAATATCTATTTTTAAATCTATTATTTGGGGGCAAGGCAGCGCCTTCGCCAAGTCGAGCGCCAAGCAAAGCACTGCCGTACTATCCTTTTTTGGAACCATTTTGGCGTATTTTCGTTACCCCTATTTGAGAACATCGGGGTAAATTAAGAGCTTTTAAATTATTTATTTATTGAGGTCACTAACAGGACATACATTTTTACATTAAATAACACTAACATTCACAATTTTATACTAAGTGATGCACTAATTAAAAGCAACACTGCATTCTAAGAGGACAACATCATATCGTCTTCTAGTAAAATATAAGCACACACCAGAACCTGAAAATTTGTGTGAATTTGTGTATCTGTAACTTGCCCGTTGACTTGATTATTACACGTAATTATATATAAAAAATATTTAACGGTCGTTCATATAAAATTTAACTATATTAATAAAATTTAGGCCAGTCGTAGCGCAGGGGCACAAAGTATGACCGACTGATTTGATAGATTGAAGAATTACTTGTAGGTCCCGACTGTTAATACTAATAAACTATTGGGCTTGTTTTTTTTTCTTTTTACTTTTATCTCAGTCGGGGTTTTTGTATTTTTAAATATTTTTTTAGTTTTTCACTTTTTTGTTAGAACAATAGTAAATATTTACAATGAGTAAATATTTAGTCCCTTTATCGCTTTCCCGGTCGTGTCGCATTGGAACACCACCGGTTTCATAAAGTAAAAGAGCAAACTCTATATTTTTTAAATTTCTCGTTGTAATCTTCGTATTAAGCTCTTGAATTTGATATCCATATTGTGGTATTCGAAAATTTTTTTTTTTACTTAGTCTAATGGCGGCCCGCGCCCGCCCTTTTTTTAACGTTACATATCTAAGAACACTTGGGCTACTAAGACAAATCTAACGATACCTCAATTATGTAAATCCGTTCAGCGGTTCTGGAGATATGAGGTAATAAAGAATATTACATACATACATACAAGATACGCGCGAAAAACATAACCCTTCCTTAGCGGTCGGGAAAAATCGCAGTAAGTAACCTTAGAATTGGCTTGACTTTACCAAGCGATTTCATTTCTATTTATAGAGAAATAAACAGCTTCATCGAGACTTGGCTGGTTTTTTAATGAATGTATTGGTGGGATAGTGTATTGTTTCTATAAGTAAAATAAAACTTCTATTTGATGCGGGATACACCTTTGAGACTTGCGCTTTGCGTTGTTACCAGCGTGAGGACATAAAAATATTTTATTCTTTCCTTTTAGAATTAACACCTTAACTATCGTGTTTGTAGTCAAAAAAAGAAAAAGAAATCTAATACGTACTTCCACCATCTGTAAAGAAGTATTAATGGTATATCTTTCCAAGACACTTTGTTCTTTTCCGAAGAGATTTGCAAATAATATACCATAAGGAATCCTGTCATGAAAAAGAACAACTGAACTAAACTCGTAGCACTGAAGATTACTCGAAATTTACGGTCGTATGCCTGCAAAAGAGAGAAATAATGTTTATTTTATTTTAGTTTTACGGTAAATCTCGCATAAATCAGTAGTGAACCTAGTGTCCATACACTATGCTCGGCATTTCTCATCTGAGTTGAATAGCTGGTATTTCGTGTTGATAGGATTTAACGCCACGCTGAAGCATCACCGAAGCGGAAAAATGTAAATAATTAATGTATTAATTAACGCGCTATTTTCAATGTAAAAATGTTTATTTTCATTAGTTGACTATATAAGAACCTAGAGGTAAATCACTTTATGATCTTCTTTTCACCTATTAAGAGTTATAATACAACTCATTTGGTACAATAATGACATAATTGCATCTTTCAGGGTTCCGTACCTCAAAAGGAAAAAAAACGGAACCCATATAAGATCACTTTGTTGCTCGTCTGACCGTCCATCAATGATATTTATCTCAAAATTGCGTAGATACCTCCGCGCAATCTTACGATAATTGGCCAAAGCTGAAATTAGTATCAAATATTCAAGGTCTACGGTCCCTCGGTGCTCAGAAAAAAATCAAGCTTCTAAATGAATGTAATAAAAAGATTAGAGCGATGATGTATCGTTTTTTGCTGCATTTTGTGTGTATTTCTCCCGTGGACCTACAGTCATGAAATTTAGGACGAGAGCGTGCAATACAAAAAGAGGACAAATCTGTGAACGTAAATTTAAATTGTCAACTTATACTTAATAACATATACTTACCGTTGACCTACAATCATGAATTTGGTACGGAACCCTAGCTCCGCGACTCCCACTCGCACTTGACCATTTTTTTTTCTGAATAAGTTAAATATGTCAATGTATGCGGAAGAATTTTCGTCGATACCTACTAGATTTCAAAAGGTACAAATACGTAATTATGGCACCAAACGACCTATTTTTTAGTTTCACGCTGTATCCCGCATACAGCGAGGTAGGCGGAGAAAACTTGGTGATAATATAGTCCTTATCTCACGCACGAGGCTAGTTGTGGTGCAGCGGCACGAAGTGTGACTGTAAAACCGACTGGTTGTCGATCCCCACTCAAGGAAATGAAATATTTACTTAAATTTATATTTCCATTTCTTCGCAGTGGTGGTTAGCCTCGACACCACTGGCGCGGCGTTGAACTCTGCCAGTCAACACGCAATGCCTCCAAAATTCGGCAAAAAGTGGGGAACGGAGTATCTTAACACTAGGTTCCCTCTGCCTACCTTGCTGTGTGCGGGATACAGCGTGAAGCTGATCTCACACACCACTCTCGAGACTCGTGTTGAATGGGGGAATTCAACTTCGCAAAAAGTCATCAAGTGTTATTTATTTATCTTTGTTAATTAATAATATTTTATTAGGAGTTACGATTACGGAACATTAATACATTTAAAAAAAAAATACTTTAATATATTTTAAATCATACCTTTTCAAAATTGTGAGGATCGCTAACAAATCCAGTTAAGGTAAATAGTGAGTGACCAAATACTACTAGAATTTCGCAGATGGACCTGAAAAATATACGGTATATAAATACATACGCTTAAAACAGGTTATTTCTCAAATTCACCGGCTAAATAAAGATATTGTGGGTCACGTTTAACCCAATTAGAATATAAAAATATTCGGCAACCAAATCCTAACCTTATTGTCAATGCATTAATAAATAAATAAATCACCTACCTAACTCCATAAAGCCCTTTTAATTCAAGAAGTCTTTCATCGATATCTGGTTCACGGCCCAACATCTCAGTGTTACGGAACACAGAAAAGCACAGAAGCACATTATTTTTATTATTTTCTGAAAATATATCATAAAGTGTTATTAAATATGATATCTTATTTAATACATATGAAATTGGTATGAGAGGAACTAAAAGTCGAACACTTTTTTATTATAATACATTTATTAACAATGAACATTATGAACAATGTGTGTTTGTCTTAACCACTTTAAATAAAAGGACAGTTTTAACTACTCTATAAAAGCCTAATATAATTTAAACGTATAATTCCAAAAGTAATACCAAAGTATATCTTCATAAAATTTCCTTGATAACTATCGCTCGTACCTTTCAATGAATTTATCAAATAAAAAACTTTGAAATATCACCTTGCAATTTTCAATATTTTTGTTTTATCACAAAATGCCTTATTATGACTTATTTATAAGACATAGATATACGGTATCGCGGACTTTTTAGATTTTTTAGAACTAATAAAATAGAACATTTCTTCCATACAATGTACTGACATATACATATTTTACTATTTTCGTTTTATTTCTATGGCCTGTTTAAATGAATAAAGTTTTCATTTTATATTTTATTTTGAATTATGAGGCTAGCCAAGCGCGTGACTGTAAGCACTACAGGTTGTGGCTTCTTAGGAAATGAAATATTTAATATTTTCATTTTCTCACACTGGTATCGAGACAAACGCAGCGCTTAGTTTCGCCACTCAACATTACGTGTTGAGTGACCAGAATTCAGCGAAAAGTGGAGAACGGAGTGTCCTAACACTAGGTATCCAGGTTCCTTCTGTCTACCTTGCTATGTGCGGGATACAACGTGAAGCGAAAAAAGACATATTAGTATCTTACTATTTCTACAAAATGATATCAAAATCAATGTGAGAATAAAAAAATAATGAAATACATAGGTTAGGTTAAAATTATGTATGTTGTTATGGCACAATGGTTTACCATGTATTACCATTTATTACTCACTAGGCATTTACATTTACATTTTTTATTAATGTGCAAAGGAGGGGAAGCCAAGACACACAAACAACTCAAAGAAGAATTAAATAGAAAATTAAAATAGTTTAGTTGAGGCCAGTCGTGGCGCAGCGGCACGAGCTGTGACTGTAAAACCGACTGGTTGTAGGTTCGATCCCCACTCGAGGAGATGAAATATTTACTTAAATTTATATTTCCATTTCTTCGCTCTGGCGTCGAGGTTAAGCGCGGCGTTGAATTCTGCCATTCAACACGCAATGCCTCCAGAATTCGACAGAAAGTGGGGAACGGAGTGTCTTAACACTAGGTTCCCTCTGCCTACCCTGCTGTGTGCGGGATACAGCGTGAAGCTGATTTATTTTTTAAAATAGTTTACATATAGTCACTGCTCTTCATTGTGATCGAACTTTCTATCATCACGATTATATTTAGACTTTGATGGTCTCAAATTTAGTATTTTTTATTTATAAATATTGAAAAATCATACCTGCACAACTTTTTCCAATGTTTGTTTTTCTGTTATATCGTAAGTCATAGTAACTACCAGATACAATAAAAATAACTAAAACAGCAAATAATATTGCCACTGTATAATCCAAAATATCGATATCCATTTGCTCTTCAAACGCTTTATCACAATTCAACCTGTATATGCGTGTACTCAAGCCATATTTAATATTCATAGTATCATTAAGGCATCTCTCAAGGATGTGTTCTAGGTCTTCTTTTATATATAATTTAGACTTTTGGATGTATTTCTGGCAGGTTTTTGTAACACATATCCCTCGTTCTATATTAGAATAATTGAAATGCTTTAACACTTGCTTAGTATACTCCTGTAATAAATGAAAGTTTGATAAAGCTATACGAAACATTATTTAAAAAAAAAATATAGATCTTTTTTAAGCATCTGATAATATAGATTTTTTCTTGTTATTTGAAAAAGCCTTTAACTCGATTTTCTCTTCTATACCTCAAAAACGAGAAAATGTTAAAAAATGTACGTCTAATACATTTTGCTACCCATTTTACGCTCAATTTTCTAGACACTACGTGTTGAGTGGCGGAACTAAACTCTTCGCCTTGTCTTGTTACCAGAGTGGAATATTATAATTGAAATAATATTCTCCGCTCTATTAGAAATGAAATAATATACAATAGTTTCGTCGTCCGGCTGGAAATGAAACCCACAACCGTCACCGATGTCTGTCTCTCTGTCCATTTATCACCAGGCTCATATCTCGTGAACCGTGATAGATAGACAGTTAAAGTTTTATATTTCTGTTGCCGCTAGAGCAACAAGTAGTATTTATTGTTATAGTGGTAGCAGAATAAAATAAATATTTAATAGGACTCTTAAACAATTAACGTTATTTTTTTTGCTATTTTCATAGATATTGGTACGGAACTTGTTGTGCGCGAGTTCTTTTCGCACATGGTAGTTTTTTTACAATTAAATTTATTTAAAATTAACTTGATTTGTACTTACTCGTATGGTTTTGTAAATTTTATTACTTGAATCTCCATATAGCTCCACGCTTGCTACACAATAAACGGCTTCCGGATGTTCAAGGCATGATTCATAGTTTTCTAATTCGAATAGGCTCGGCAATTTTTCATATTCAATTTCTGTTGAAATAAATTACATAAAATCTACTTAGTCTTGCTATAAATACGAAAAAAATCATTTTTTTTTATAGTACTAAAATTTATTACAATGTGTTAGTTTAATACATTATTATATAACTAATTAAAACTATATAAAGCTTGTTTTAATTAGTTATATATTAATGGGGAACGGAGTGTCTTAACACTAGGTTCCCTCTGCCTATCCTGCTGTGTGCGGGATACAGCGTGAAGCTAATTTAATTTAATTTTTATTTTTTATATATTAATGTATTAAATGGTCTCCATTAGCTGCAATAGTCGTTTAAGCATTGAAGTCGGTTACTAATAGCAGCACGCACTAGTTCAATGGGAAAATTCCTCACTTAAAAAAATACCGCGAAAAATTTAAGAACGTGTACCGAAAAGTGATATGTAAATATATCAAATTAATGTATATGCTTTTAAATGTTTAAATTATTCTAAAAGATATGATAAAAAAGAATTATTTAAACTTAAGTAATCATTTCACGAAACACATTTATTTAACAAAATGTTTAACATTTGACGTCACCGTGTGAGCTTTCATAATAAATATGATTGCTATGATTTTTGAGAAATGAAACTACATACATACATTACCCTTATAGAATCACTTTGTTGTCCGTCTATCCGTCTGTAAAGACCATTTATTACCGAGATCGCATGGAGGTTTCAATATATCATTAATATCAAATATTTAAGCCTATGGTCTCTTGAAGCACAGAAAAATTCTCAAGCTATTTTTTTTATGGCAAAGACAAGGCAAACCAGCTTTCGTATCACCTGATGGTAAGTGATTACCACCGCCCACGACCCCTTGCAACACCAGAGGACCTACAGGTGCATTGCCGGCCTTTAAGGAGGGTTGGGCGCCGGCGCCCGGCATTACCTGATGCGAAACGCAGTGGCATAAAGCCACTACTTCACGCTGGTTTTAAATGCCGGGGGTGATAATGGTCCGGTTGACTCTGCCCATGCGTGTTGCCATTGCTGCCGACGTGACTCTACCACACGTACTTTAGTCGCCTCTTACGACACCACAAGTACCAGGATGATGCTATTCTAGGCCGGGATCACACGGCAAAAAACAATTCTCAAGCTAACAAAAGAAACGACCATTTTTACTAACAGGGTACTTCCAGAAGGCGTAGGTCAATCCTGGCTTTCTCCGTCTGAGGCTTCCGTACCAATTTCAGGATTGTAAGCCAACGAGAAAGAAAATAAGGAAAAAAGTTGGCAAACTTAGGTTTGCGGGTATATGCACTCATTTTATATGAAATGTACTACTCACTAAATGACATGAAATATTTAATGTTTTCGCTGGATACAAAGGGCGCAGGGCCGGATGGAGTAGCGAGCATTAGGGGAGGTCTATGTCCATATATTTTGTTCAGATTAACATTTTTAAATTCGTCAATCTTTTGATTTGAATGTCCGATTTAAATAATAAAAAAAACTGTAGATATTAAAACAATTTAGTATAAGAAGTTATTTATATGGATAACATGGATTCATTTGGTGGATATTTCTATCTAATATTAAACTGTCAAAAAGTTGTTGTATTGTCACAACTACGGAAGTGGGATATATTATGTTATAACAAAGTTACTTGTAAATACGCCCTTTGAATTCGGCGGAAAGTAGGGAACGAAAATGTCACAAAGGAAACGCAATATCTTAACACTAGGTTCAAAGGTTCATGGTTCATTAAAGTGCATGGAATAGTCCACAAAAAGCAATACCACGCCTGCCCCGTTCGGGACATTTAACTTTTAGGCAAAAAATTAGGACGTTCTGCCAAAATACGCTGGCAACGCTTCTAGAGATATACATAGTATTTCACTGCGGAGTTGGGCAGCTTAAACGAGTTCGATGTTCGTATCAGGAGATGACGGATATTACTTAGCTATTTCTTAGCAGGATTCTTTAAGGAATAAGACTGTGTCATCGTTTAATAATTAGGGGCAACTGATTTAATGCTCTACATTATTACCTAGATTTGTTTAATCAGTATGTATTTGATGGCAAAGATTATTTCAGAAAGATTAAATTTTAATTTCTGAAACCAACAAAAAAATTGTGCAGATGACTACACACACATATTTTATTTGACGGATGCTTTGAACCAAGTCGCAAGCGTAAATGCCGCCAATATCTGACAGTACGTTATCTTCACGAAAGACGCAAGGTGCTATGACAGGTACATGTATGGTATAAATTTATTATTTTTTATTTTGTTATATATAGAAATATATGACTAGTTTGTGTACAACTACTGAAGGCCAGATCTTTTCTTTTACCTGTGATCCAGAATGGGATAAAAAAACTCTACGGATCTATACGGATAAAAAATAAATCGTAAAAATATAAAGTGCGTAAATTTTATATTATTGCTATTTTTATTTCAATGAAAATTAGCATAAAAATTTAAAATATTGTATAATAATCTTGTAAAATATATGTAAAAAAAGTAAAAATCTTTCTTAATTGAACAATTACGATAACGATAAATGCTTTGTAGAAATAGATACTTTGAATTAAAATTTTATAAAATAAAAATGCTAATAAAGGAATGTAAAAAATTTGATCCAGATCGAAAAACCGGAATGAGGCCTAACAGACCATTCCGGTTTTCTATTAATTTATTGAGCTGAGCGAAGCGATGCTTTTATTGGTCAAAAGTGTGTTTCGTGGTAATGCTACTCCTCCTAGAATGAGTATATCTGAGAAAACTCTCAACTCGATTATTTCCTCAAGCAACATGTCACGCTATCTCCGGCCGGATCGATTGGATGTAGAACCTACTACTATATCATCTTATTTGAGATGGACACCTTGGCGATACCGCCAATTCTTCAGTGAGAAAATTAGAAAAAGTAATTTTAAAAATATTTCAGCTGAGCACAACCAAAATGAGTTTATATGTGATGTGTGGAATTGCTTGTTCAAAAATACGATATCGGCTCTTAGAGAATATAACGATTACTTAGGATAGCCAAGTATTGAGAGAAGCAGCACTATTAAAGTCCGAATAACACACTAGAGTCAGAAAAATAAGTTAACTGATAAAAGAGCAAAACACAATCAATCGCAACACAATAACAAAAAGTTTTAAATCTTTTAAATAATTAACATAAATATATATATATAATTTTTATATTTTATTTGAAATTAAAAACGTGATTGTTTTCTTCTTTTGAATCCTTATTAACCAGACTCAAGCGATAAATAGCACTAGTTTCCATAGTTTTTTTTTTCGATTCAAAATACTGGAGGGCCATCCCCATGGGCGGACAAAACAGAAAATTTCAAACTTTAACGTATAAGCTTAAACTTAATTTTTTGTGGTTACTTTGTCATTATTTATTTATTATCAATTATTTTTTAATTAGAAATCATAAAAAATTGCACATTAGTAATAAATTACCTGGCTGCTAGCTATTTCATTCACAATAAGTTTTTTCTAAGTTCTTCTTACTTTCAACTTGATAGGTAGACAGCAAGTGCTGTTTCTAAATTCATTTAATTGAATGATTTAATTATTATTTACTTACAAACAGAATACGCCGAGCCACGACAGTGTCGACAAAGTGGACTAGGGCAAACGCAAGTCAAGTTGAGGAAATAATCTATGCAACCCAGATTACAAGCAATGGAGATTTAAGAGCAAATTCGTTCTAGAATTAATTTGATTATTTGTCCGAAATATCAAAGACAAGAACTGAAAGACGAAATCCAAATTGGCACCTACTTATGCAGTTCATATCGCAGTTCGAGGACATCGCAAATGTTCACGGCTGCAAATTCAATGGATTCAGAAGTGCCGACTCAGCTGTAAAGCTTGACAGACATTGAAGAGACGCTGATTGCTAGAATCACGACATTGACATTGATTTGACAGAACTGAATGCCCTAGCTTCTGGTAATGATGACGTATCTGGACTACTCCGTTACTGTGATGTTGGTGCTACTTTAAGAGCTGGTGAGGATGATGAGGAAATAGTGGAGACAGCAGGTCTGGGATTAGCTTTAGGAAAGAAATTTGCTATGCTGGTAAAGAGAACTAAAAAAGTTCTAAATTTATTGATAATTCGTGGCACTCAAACGAATGAGCGTGATTGCGTTACTCGAGCAATATTCAACATGATAAAAAACTTTTTTAAAGTTTCTCATAGTACGAAAAAAAGTTTAAGTTGTTGGATATTTTTTATTTATTTGCTCATTTTTATATTTTTAAAAATGTAAATTTTAAAGAGTCATTTTATTTTATGTAATTCTTAGTTTTTTTTTTAATTACATTGCGCAACATAGCTTCTCTAAGCTTCACTCGTCGTGCACAGCGTGTGGCAGATCCTATTAATATTTAGTAGATTACAAGTAAAAAAAAACTCACCATTCAAATCATATATCACTCCATAACTCCCACCGCACATAAACAATAAAAAAATATAAAAAAGAAACTGATACATTTGTTAAATGTTATATATTTTTAGTTTGTATTTTTAAATGAAACCTTATCTACTGAGATCTTAAAATTTTGAGCATTATACCAAAAAAATGTTACGTATTGTTTAATTAAAATAAGAAGTATAAAATCAAATAGCAAACTAAGCTTTGTTTCAATAAAAAAAAACCTGTTTAAAAATGCGTTGCTAGACAACTGTACTCAAATTAAAAGCAACGAGGACTAAACGACAGCTATAACCATAAATCTATTTATGTAGGCCCGTCGCGGCGCAGGGGCACAAAGTTTAAGTTCCGCCACTCAACTCGCAATGCCTCTAGAACTCGGCGGAAGCTGGGGAACGGAGTGTCTCAACACTAAGTTCCGTTTGTCTATTCTGCTGTGTGCGGCGTATACAGCGTAAAGCTAATTTTGATTTAGTTTTTATTTATGTAGTTTCTTATTTTTATGTATGATATAAAATTATTTCTTTTGCTATTTATACGTTTATATATAACCGCGGGCGGGCTGCTAGTTTAGCAACCCACCCGCGGCTTCGCCCACTTGAACTACATGATTATTCATTTAATAAACAGAATGGATTGACAACTATAATGACTTCTAATATGATGTTTTTTTGCTTTAATTTGTAATCTTCTAATATGATTTTTTACTACATTATCGTGATTCCTATAAGGATTTTTGATTGTTTTTGATAATAAAAATACGACTAATGTTGATACTTAATATTTATAAAAATATACTTTGAGCATTGATACATAAAGCTAATTATTTATTTTACTTATATATTTTTACCTATGTTATGTACGTGTTACCATAATTTTAAAACTTTGTTAAATGTGTTTTATTCAAAATAAGAAGTAAATACTTCATTTTTTGAACGTCAAATAATTTACCACCAGTTTACTAAAGTTAATGCCTCAGACCTGAGAAGAACCGGCGCAAGAAACTAAGCGGGACCTATTTTTTTAAAATTAATTTTAAACAAATACATATTTAATTATCTGTGACAATGATACCTTTGAAACAGATAAAAATATTGTGTATTATAAGTAAGTGTATATTTTGCAAAGGTAAGTTTAAGTAATTTTTTATATTACATAAGTAAACGATTAATGAATATTTTTAATAATTTGATTATTGAATATTTTTTATATTAGAAAATCATACTTTTATGTGTGTCCCACATACAGTACGTTGAGCTTTAGTGTCCGTTTTCACTTATACGTACTTATGATAACTTTCCTTATAAATATTATGATTCTTTTAGTTAAGGCGCGAAGAAATTTGCGTGACGAAGATATTGAGGGTCCTTGGCCATTCCTTCTGGGTGTGAAGACGGACAAGATTTTTCTGATGCTGAAAGTGATGATGACATCGATAGATTACCCAAAACGTTCTATTCGAGCCACTTAGCGAAGCGGAAACTTCCTTGCCTCCGCAGAGACATCAGTGAATTCCCGTCGACGAGATTGTTAAAATCAGAAAATCATCAGCCAGAAATATCAGACACTCAGCCTAGAATATCAGAGACAACTACAGGTACATTACACAATCTCGGGCACCTTGTGGATCATCGACTATGAGTAACACAATTGGTCTGGAATTAATCTAGGATCTCTGGCTCTGTAACTATCACCTAAAGAAAAAAAGAAGATCATTTGGAAGAAAACATCTGTTCAGTCACCACTTCTTCACCTTCAGCAACCCCAATAAAACAGAAGGACTTCTAATTTTAAGTCGGTAAAAGTTTATGCATCGATAAACAAAAAGAGAGGTAGACCAAGTTTATCTGATGAGGTTGAAAATGAAAGGCAGAAGCCAAACATACCAATCTTACCTTCTTGTGATATCAGACTTGATGGGTTTGAGCATTTTCCTGTATGGAGTCAAAAATGACAACGGTGCAAATATCCTGGATGCAAAACTAACTTTGTCTTAATAAATCTAATAATTGCTATAGATCCTTCCATCAATAAGCAGATTTATGATATTAGTTAAAAGTATGATTTTTAAATATATAAAATAATAAAATATATAAGTAATAGTCATTTCATGGGAATTGGAAAGTATGTTCAGTAGAGATAGAAGATACTAGATGGATGTGGAAAGGCGTAATGCTGCCGGTGACAGGGTTAACAAACCTTTGTTGCATTGACGAGGAGGCGAAACGTCAGCACAGCTGCGCATTTGGCCGTACACAATGCAGTTTTGGTACCAACTCTGTTATAGGACAGCGAAACATGGGTATTACAGAAGAAGAATGAAAGAAAGATGAATGCTGTGGAGATGTGATCTCTTCGTAGGATATGCAGAGTCAGCTTAGCTGATCGAATCCGCAATGAAGAGGTACATATAGAGGCAGAATGGCAGGTACTAGCGAGGATGTCACGGTGAGAATGAAGAAGAACGTGCTCAGCTGGTTTGGGCACGTCGAACGAATGAGTGATGAAAGAATGGCAAAAAAGATTTATGATGGAAAAGTGAGCGGTAAGAGAGGTAGGGGGAGACCTCGGTTGACCTTCGAAAACGCAGTATCAAAGATACTGGAGGAAGGTCACGTAAAAAGCATGAGGACCCCCCGAAGGGCATGGATTAAGAGGTACTGGTGTGATGACAGCGAACGAGGCGGAAGAGGTATGTAGAGACCGTAGCGTTTGGCGCTCCGTTCTCTCTGACTACCCCTAGCTAGGGCTAGGGATAAAGCTAAGTTGCGTTGAGGAGCACATAAGAAACTATTTCCAAATCAATTCATTATGTACTAGTTCAATACCAAAAAAGTTTAGTTAAAGCTCAGTGTGGAACGGAAATGAAAAGTATTTTTTTAGTAAAATATGGCTTTATTTTTATTTTTAATAGTGTTCCCTATCTTCTGATCACTTATTGCAACCTATATATTTTTTTCACGCACACAAAAAGATTTAAGACTTATAATTTGAGTTAAATTAGCCATATATATTATTAGTTAAATATACAATTAACTTAGTAATAAATAACTTACTTAATACTTATTAGGCAAAAAATAATATAAATATTAAATATTTACAATTATACAAATATAAAAATCATTTTTATCTTAATATAATTGTATTTTGTTAGAGGCCAGTCGTGGCACAAGGGCACAAAATGTGACTGTAAAATCGACTGGTTGTGGGTTCGATCCCCACTCGAGAAGATGAAATATTTATTTAAATTTATACTTCTATTTCTTCGCTCTGATGTCGAGGCAAAGCGCGGCGTTGAGTTCTTCCACTCAACACGCAATGCCTTCAGAATTCGGCAGAAAATGGGGAACGGAGTGTTTTAACACTGCCTACCCCGCTGTGTGCGGGATACAGCGTGAAGCTGATTTATTTATTTCATTTTATGATTTATTTATAATTGTATTTTGTTAAATTTATTTCTCGAAATTAAACAATGCGCAAAAAAGTAATCATATTTCTATGAGGTTATAAGTAAATACTTATCACGGTTGATTATTAAATCACTAGCGGCCCGCCCACGGCTTCGCCCGCTTAAAATACATGATTATTGATTTAAGCAGAATTGATTGACAACTATAATAAAATAAAATAAATAAATAAATCAGCTTCACGCTGTATCCCGCACACAGCAGGGTAGGCAGAGGGAACCTAGTGTTAAGACACTCCGAATATATATATATATATATATATATATATATATATATATATATATATATATATATATATATATATATATATATGTAACATTACGTTCTTTTTACCTATGTTATGTTTTTTAAAGCTCTGTTAAATGTGCTGATGTCACTTAATAATTGTACTGCTTCAGAAACAGTCTTAAATGTAAAATTATTAATTTGGTTAAGGATTCATAATATTCTTTGTAAAATAACTGTAATGTTTGCATATT
>JAATLQ010033077.1:0-16487 GCA_013421005.1 Heliconius erato x Heliconius himera | reverse complement strand
TAACACGCCTTGGGAATGAAATGCTCGCTCCAGTCTATTTCAAAGTATCATTGTCAGAAACGCTGAAATGTGATTTTGTATAATTGATTTTAAAAAAAATAAGTCCCGCTGAGTTTCTTGCGCCGGTTCTTCTCAGGTCTGAGGCACTAATTTTAGTGAACTGGTGGTAAATTATTTGACGTTCAAAAAATGAAGCATGTAACTTTTTATTTTGAATAAAATTATTTGACTTTGACTTTTGACTTTGAATAGCATACGTATAGTGAAGCTTCTATAATAAGCAGTCGGGGGCTGCTCTCCTAAGGTCAATCTGTAGTAGACTTGCCTTTAGTGAAACCATATTGCTTTCTATGGAAACAAATTTTAATATTTAAGGAAATTGTGAGCTGGTTAAATATTATGTTGTCAAATATTTTGCTGAAAGACGGCAAAACAGAGATCGGTTTGTGGTTTCCAGGGTCGAAGCTATCTCCACTTTTGTAAAGCGACATTATTTTGCTATATTTCATTAATTCAGGAAAGTACCTGATTCTATACAATTATTAAGGATAAGGAGCAATATTGGGTATGATAGTATGAAGCACAAAACATTTATCATTATTGTTTTTTGCAGGCAGTGAAGGAACGGTGATAGAACTGACATTTGTAGATAGATTCCACGTCGAATATCACCCTCAATGCAGCTATGATTACTTAGAAGTAAGTAAAGTCCTCTAGGTAATTTTCTTTAAAATATTTGAGAAATGGCACCTTTTTTTTAGTATTTGTTGTTGAGTTCAGACACTCAACCGCCACAAGATGAAAATGGAGTATGAACTGCCTTGATTCTGTGTTGCTGAGTGATCTATGTATATAAATAATAATTTAGGTACATTATATTATGAAAGTAAAATAATTTAAATATTATTCTTTCATATTTTATGTCTACAATAGGAGGATAATTTTTTTTTCATTACTTGTATTATATAATTTAAAGTAATACAAATTATCTGCTGCCTTTTTTTAAGAGCTACTTTCGCTAGGTAAAAATAGCCCAGTTGACTGAATCCCAAAAATCATCTATCAACAAACAAAGCACGGCGTTGTATTTCGCCACTCAACATGCAATATATCTCTAATATTGTACGGGGAACGAAGTGTTTTAATACTAGGTTCCGTCTGTTTTTTTATACGCAGGATACAGCGTGAAGCTAATATAAAATTTGTCAACAGATCAGGGATGGGTCTCGAGGTTACGCGAAGTTATTAGGCAAAGTATGTGGTGAAGCGTTCCCTCGACAAATCACGACATCTGGCCCCTACGTTTGGCTGAAATTTCATTCGGATGACACTATCGAGTATGAGGGCTTCCAAATCAATTATAAATTCATACAAACCAGTAGAAGTTGTGAGTAAAAATTATTAAATTATAGATATATTTTATATAGAACATTAGTAAATTTTCCATAATTATAACATTTTGGGATGTAACCATTTGAAGAGAAGAAATTTGTCAAAAATAGTGCGGAAAGAGTGGAATTGAGTGTCTTAACACTATGTTCCCTCTGCATACTCTGTTATATTTAAAAGGCGTGAAACTGCATCGTACTGATGTAAATCACACGTATAAATAAAATTTAATATTTATTTTAAATTTCAGAAAAACCTGTACGATTAAAAGCAAAGAGATACTTAAACTTTTTATGAATGAAGTGGGTCATATTATGTTGTCACGTTCACATTTAATTTTTGGAAATTTTATGTTTATGTTTATCTTTAAATTAAAGTAGACGTAGTGGTAATCCACAACTTCATTTGAGTAGATAACAAATTGAAAAAGGTGAAACATTGGATTCTTCTTTCTCTCGTTCCCGTAAAATGTGAAATTCAGATTATTCATTATCAATTCCTTTATTAGTGCCTCGTCGCGTAAATCCGGCTACGCATTGTTTATTTGTCAGTAAGGGAAGTTTTAAATATAATAATAATAATTGAGAAAATTTTAAATGTTCGTTATACGTTTAAAATTTTGTCAATTATTTTTGTAATAAGGTAACGACGTGCTCGCGGTTTTGCCTGCTAGAACTACACAATTATCTATCTACTAATCTGAATTACTTTCGTGTTCTAATAACATTATCACTTCACACATCAAGAAATAAAGTTTTAATCTAATCTATTAAAAAAAATTGCAGCAATTTGGCGAGCCAAATAATTTATATTAATATAACATTTTTTATTTATGAACCTATTTAAAAGAAACAAAACGAATCTGAGATTAGCTTAAACAAATGCACAGACAGTCAAAAAATTTAAAAATCATTGTTTTTGTTTGTATTCAATGATAAATTATATATATATTCAATGATAAATGCCCCCAATAATAGAATTTCTCATATACCTTCCATGTACAAACAACGATCAGTTACAATTTTATTATATCTAAGTATTTCTTCACAGATAAGATACCAGACGCCTGTTACAAAGAATTTATAGGTGAATCTCATGGTCTTATAGATACAGATTCAATTCCCGAAGGATGCAAAACTGGCAGCACTATAGATATGCTTTGGAAAATCGAAGTTGATGTTAATAATAAGGTGTGTGCAATTTTCTTAGTTAAAATTGATCTTTTTATTTAGATGTAACTGGTTGTGGGTTCGATCCCCACTCGAGGAAATGAGATATTTATTTAAATGTATATTTCCATTTCTTCGCTCTGATGTCGAAAAAACGAGTCGGTGTTGAGTTCCGTCACTCAGCACGTAATGCTTCCAGAATTCGGCGGAAAGTGGGAAATGGAGTGTCTCAACACTAGGTTCCCTCTGCCTACCCTGTTGTATGCGGGATACAGCGAGAAGCTGATTTTTTTTTAATATATGTTTAAAAAAGTTAGCTTCACGTATATGGGATCGTAATCGTGGCACAAGTTACTAGACTCTACACACGTAGGTTGTGAGTTCGATTTCCATTCATTGGAATGAATTATTTACATTTCCTTGTTCTAGTAATAAGACAAAGCGCAGCGTTGAGCGCCGTCACTCAACACGTCATAGCGCTTGGACAGCTTACAACAGATGTGGGTTTAAATTTCGCATTTCAAAAAATATTTGTTTCAAAAAGTATTTTTTATAAAAAAAATATTTTTTTAGATGTTATATTATTTCAGATCTATCTTAACTTCACACATTATACGCTCGCGAAGCCCAACGAGTGCGAAGAGAACTTTATACAGGTGTTTGGAAACAAGCTGGAGTATGACGCGAGGTATGTACCCTCCTATGGAAGTGACCTACTTTGTAGTTTGTTGAAATAAATTTTACTAGAGCCACTAATTAATCGTAGTAGTATGTACTTATATTAATGCTTATTAAAAATGATCGTGGAAGGAAACCAGAACAAAAATACCGATTCTATTCTTTGTAATGTTGCTTTTAGAAAGGACAATATTAGTATCCTGATACCCTGTTTTTTCCTATTCATGTAGGAATCTCAAATTCTCTCTCAGTGTTCCCTTACACTCCCTAAGTAATCTATGTAGGTTGTTTGGCATATATCAAATTTCAACCTTCTACACCGCGTAGTTCCAATTGTGCGTTGTCTGTGAGTCACTCAATTACTTCCACCAGACCTTTAAAAAAAACCATGCCCTTCATAGCCCCTTATTTTATAAAATAAGTGGAAACAGCATAATAAAAATTGTTTGCAACGGGACTCACACTTTTGGTAACTGTACAAATAGATCAAATAACACTTTCTAAATTACCTTTTCTATATATAAATATTTTGTTTCAGATTAGCATTCTACTGTGGCTCTGTAGCGAATCCGGTGACTACAAAAGACAATGATCCCAACGATCCCGATAACAAGAGCTACATAATGTATGTTCGTCTGTACGCAACGGTCACACCGACCATATCTGCGAACTTCACAGCTTATAGAGCTTTGGATCCGAGTAAAGAAAGTAAATAGTGACATTGGTATTTTTTATCCCGTTTTTAGTAAAGAAACAGTCGTGGCGCAGCGGCACGAGGTGTGACTGTAAAACCGACTGGTTGTGGGTTCGATCCCCACTCGAGGAGATGAAATATTTACTTAAATTTATATTACCATTCCTTCGCTCTGGTGTTGAGCGTTAAGCGCGGCTTTGAGTTCTGCCACTCAACACGCAATGCCTCCAGAATTCGGCAGAAAGTGGGGAACGGAGTGTCTTAACACTATGTTCCCTCTGCCTACCCTGCTGAGTGCGGGATACAGCGTCAAGCTGATTTAATGTTAGTAAAGAAACTAGTGTTAAGAGATCCATTTTTTACTTTCAGACCAATTCTAGAAATATGTGTTAGGACCTAATCCTTATGAGACTGAATCCACAAAATATAAATATATGTCTGATTAGAAATCGAACCTACAACTATCATGTATACAAATATAATAAATCGAATGATTTATATCAATACTATCGTGTCAACTACCTTGTTATACCCTACGGCCAAGTCCGTTTAGTACGGCTGTCAGAGGTAAAATGAATCTTTCAGAAGTGAAGCCAGGGTATATGAAGTAGACAACAGCGCCATCTAGTTATATTCACGTACCCTTCACTGTTAGTTAATAAAAATATGTTTATTATATAAATGAATGTAAATCTGAGAATATATTGTTATATTATTAAGTATATTTCCTGATTAAGTCAAAAAAGCAATTTGCTTGAATATAATCACAAAATAGTTAAAAAAAAACGTCTAAACCTGGCGGATCTCGTCGACGAGCCTTTTCAACCAGAGCGGAGGAATACAAATAATTTAAATACAATTATTGTATTGGATCGAACCTACAACCAACGCGTTAACAGTTCAATGCTGTCAAATTGCGAAACAACAGCCTGACTAATATTTTTTTTTAATAATTTTAAACTCCTAATAAATAATCTTAAATAACCTTTATGTTTAAAGCTGACAAATGTACAGCAGAAGAGTTTGACTGTGAAGACAATACTTGTATAGACTTGGCATTGAGATGCGATAATTATGCCAATTGTCGTTTAAAAGCTGATGAAGAAAAGGAAATATGCAATGTAAGATTACATTATACACCATATATTAATAATTTTATTGACATTTTAATTTTATATACATTTAAAATAATCCTAAATACAAATTACTATAAAGAAATTATAAAATATATACATATTTATAAAAAATTGTAATAATTATGAAGTAAATTGGTAAATTCATATGATCACACGCTAAACTTTTTCCTAAAGTAATTTTTATTTATGAAATTCAAATGCAAAGAATTGCCCAATTTCGTACAGTCGGGAACTAAGGCTCAACTAGGTCTTGCATTTGTGTGAGAGTGTGTATTAAATATAGTATAGGTATAACATCAACTGTCATGCGCGGTGCTTGGATAGCAACCTATTAACGTATATTTAAATCTTGATATATTTTTTTTGTATTTGATATATTAAAAGTAAAATATAAAATAAGCACTATCACTGTACAAGAATAGAAAAATATGTGCAGCAAGCAGTAAAAAACGAAAAAAGACACGGATATAACGCTGTTCTTCATGATATAGCGAAAGATTAATTATTCACTCAAAAGACATATCTCAGACAAGAGCAAAAATTACAAGGATTCAATGTCCGATATAGAAGAATCGAAATAAATATATATTTATGTTTTATTGATCTCTAATAATAAACTTTTATATTTAAAAGTTTTTTGTTTTTCACTTTAAGTGACACTCGCATAAATGTAAAGCCTAGCTTACACCTTGAGTATTCTTCCTAGTGCCACCGAGGCAAAGCGTGGCGTTGAGTTACGCTACTCAACGCGCAATACCTTGAGAATTCGATGTTATTCGAGTGGGGAACGGAGTGTCTGAACACTGCATACCCAGGTTCCCTTTGCCTACCCTGCTATGTGTGGGATACAGCGTGAAGCTAAAAAAGAAAATCATAATACCCACTCCCGGATGTTAACCCACAGCCACCACGTTTATAGTCAGATGCAGCCTCACTGCGACACCAATGCCTCTTAATATATTTGTATTTATGTAGTAACTAGGTTACATATTGACTATACTTTTTTTATTACCATGTATATTTTTACAGCTAGTGACAGAGTCCATGTTCAGCCAAACACATATTAAGGTGATTTTGATCATATTTTGCCTCATCCTCTCTGGTATGACCTTCGTATTCTTCTTCAAGTGTTTAAGAAAATTATATCAGGACCACAAGATTATAAAAGTAAGTATCTTTTTTTAGGTTTTGTATACATTTTAAATGAAACTTTTACATCGAAGTCGACATGTTTAGGTACCTACTAGGAATGATATGGAAACATATGCGATTATTGTATTAATAAGCGCAATTATAATTATTTATGTGGATACAGTCAGGAAATTATTCTAAATAGTCTCCAGTCTCAGAATAAAGAACCCCCCAGCCCGTCCACCGGCCCAGATTAGAATCCCACTGGGGTCACCTTTACTGCTGACGACACACTCTCGAGTAGCAATTGCAAGCACGAATGCTTGCAATTTCTTCAACACATCTTCATTAAATTTCGACATTAACCTCACGTTCGAAAAAATGTGATATAAGAAATCTATTATAGTGTTGTAGGGTATTAATAATGTAATGGAGGTCATCTTTGATTTCATTTGTGAATACTATTATTTTTCTTAATTTGGCGCCAATTGTTGCAAATCGCACAACCACACACATTTCAATTCCAATCAGTAGTTCCTGAGATTAACGCATTCACACAAACATAATCACTGTATTATATAAGCTTAAATATAAATATCATTTACATGTACACGTAACTACTAAAACAACCACTAAACCGCGATGTTCCAATTTTCAACTGAAGCCATCTCACAAAAAATGTACACCAGAATTGCTAAAAATTCATCAAAGTATAATAAAAGCAGATGTTTACGGATAATAATCACGAAGACAGCTACAGCCAGTTTTTCAGTTTCTCACGGGAAATCAACAGAATTCAAATAATCAAAAATTCCCAGAGTAAACAAAATACTACGATGGTAGAAGACAAAGATTAATTGTGTCACTTTTATTATTTAGTGACTGTAAAACCGACTGATTGTGGGTTCGATCCCCACTCGAGGAGATGAAATATTTACTTAAATTTATATTTCCATTTCTTCGCTCTGGTGTAGAGGTTAAGCGCGGCGTTGAGTTCTGCCACTCAACACGCAATGCCTCCAGAATTCGGCAGAAAGTGGGGAACTGAGTATCTTAACACTAGGTTCCCTCTGCCTACCCTGCTGTAAGCGGGATACAGCGTGAAGCTGATATAATTTTATTTTTTTTATTATTTAGTTTGTTGGACATGGTTGGCGTCAGAATAGATACAAAGCGGGTTTTAACCCCCACAATATGAATACCCTAAATGAAATAAAAAAATAGTTTTATAATTCTACTAATGAAGTTGATAATTACTGAGTAAAAAATGTAAAATATTAATATATATTTCAAATAAGAAAAATATTATAAGAAAACACAAGCATCCTGTATAAAAACTATAAAAAAATCAAGACCAATAGTAGAAGTATGATTAACACACACACACACACATACATTCTTCTAGCAATTAGGTTTACCCAAGGAGCCATGTAATTTAAATTACATGAAATCAATTTTACCCTTCTGTTAATTCTAATAAACTAAGGCTTTTTGTTTTTTTTATAACTTTTTTATACCAGCAAATATAGTATATAACATGTACATATATGTATATTTATTTCCTGTTTTTTTTTCTTTGTCAAGGAACACATACGCCAATCGTGTGAAGACCGCTTGGACAGTATGGTCAGTAGCCGCCTCACACTCGACGCGAAAAGGCTCCAACGGGACAGTGAACCCAGGGCCAGTTTGGAACGTGACAACCAAACCAATGAAATGTTTAAACAACAGAGAAAATTTTCTCAACAGAAGATACGGGTAATTTATTTTAGTAGCATCACGCTTTATCCGGTGCGCGGTAAACAGAGAGAATAGAGCGTCAAACGCTACCGCTTCTTTTACGCCTTGTCCACTGTCATCGACCTTGTCATATAGATATATCCCTTGGACCTTCATGGCTTTTCATGTCATCTTAAGTAAACTAAAGTCTCCCTCTATCTCTCTTGCCAGCAAAATTATATATCTATATTGCCGTGTGATCCGGGCTTAGAATAGGATCATCCTGGTACTGTAAGAGGCGTGGTATTGTAAGAGGCCGGATCATTACCACTCCCGGCGTTTAAAAACGGCGTGCTTTTCCATAAAAAAAAACCTTCGGGGTTAAATTCGAACCCACAGCCATCACGTTTACAGTCTGACGCTATCCCACTGCACCACGGGGGCCACAACATAATTTTAAATATAAAGTTTGCTCTATTTTTATTTAACATGTAATTAAATTACACACAAACACATTTACATAGCGTACGTAGTATTGTAATGATTTTCAGTAACGTAGCGTATTTTTTTTTCAGCTTTCAAATATATTACTCCTAAATGAAATTACTTTTTCATATAAGAAAATTAAAGAGGGCAAATATTCTAGCTTACTTTTTACTCTTACTCTTGAGTCATTTCGTTTATTAAATTTTAATTTCATTTTAATATTATTTTTTTGTTAATATAATATTATATTTAAAAAAAAATATAATAAAACGATTTAATTTTCTTATATAATATAAGTAAAATTGACATTTTTTATTGAGAAAGGTAATTATTAATTAAGTAAAATTCCAAACAGAAATAGTTCAATTATTTTTATTTGTTTATAAAATATTGAAAAGTCGTATCTTATGTATATAAAACTAGCATTTGGCTACAGTTTTACCTCCGTAATCATATATATAATATACAAATAACAAACGTTCTCGATTTAAGCCTGGCCGCCGGTTCAATGTGTCATCGAGATATTTAACGTGAATAAAACCTTCTACAATCAATTAACTATCAATCCAATTCGAAATATCGATCAATTAATCCAACACTTTTTTTATTGAACTAGTAGTTTCTGAGATTAGAGCGTTCAACGAAACAAAATATTTAGTTTAACAATATATGTTTAAATATATATTATGTATAACAAAAATTATGAGAGTATTGAAAATCATTATAACTTTTCAAATAAAACACTATCTGTTTCAGCCGACAAGTATTGACTCAGATTTTATACAAGAGACTCGTTTGGACCTCGATGATGAACCTTGGAGGCGCGAAGTCAATTCCGTACCAGATTCCGAAGATGTTAGAATAGAACGTAATGGAAGAACGAGAAGAAGTGATTTGAGTAAGAAAGAAGAGTCGATACGAACTAAACATGAAAGTGTGGAAAGGAAGCAAATAAGGGATGTGTCAGTTGGAGCTCCTGATACAAAGGAATCTGGCTGTCAAACCAGAGAGAGTTTGTTCCAAACCGATCCAGCAATTAGTTCTGATGGTAAGTATTTTCATATATCGTAAATAAATACAGACATTTCATAGATAACAAAAAATAATAATTGCATATAATTAGAGAAATCTAAACTTGGGAAATTTGGTTACCGATGTAATGGCTCCAGGATTCGTCGAAAAGGGCGGAGTACAGTGTGTACAGAAAAAAGTAATAGATTAGACTAAAGCGAATCAAATTTTTGTGATTTTAAAAATTCCAAAATCATACATTGAGACCACCGCTGACGCTGTCAAACATTGACCCACTTGGCAAAGTGCGACGTTGAGCTCCGCTTCTGCAACGTCTCGAATACTGGTGCCGTGAAAAGATTTCCTGATACTAGGTTCCCACTAAATACTTTGCTTTTAGCAAGATAAAACGTAAAGCTAAAAATAAAATAACGAAAAAAATAATCTACTTTAACCCAATTCCACTGTTAAGAAATAAGGTGTTATTTTACCGCTTTATGCTTTTTATACTTATGTAACAGAATAAAAAGAGAAAATTTCTCCACATTGCGCTCAAATAAACATAATATACGAAGTCGGAGAAACCAACACCGACCGCGGTTTAAATAGACCGTATAATAACGTGAAGTAGGCAAAACTTACATAAAAATATACAAAGTGAAGAATACTAGTGCACTTTAGTGAAAAGTTTGAATAAATATTTACTGTAACTTCTTATATCCAGACATCATAACAGTTTTGTTTATTTTAAAAAAACACATATTTACTTGAATTTTTTATAACATTTAATGGTTTATAATTAATAAACTGTATCCCGCACACAGCAGAGTAGGCAGAGGGAACCTAGTGTTAAGACACTCCGTTCCCCACTTTCTGCCGAATTCTGGAGGCATTGCGTGTTGATTGGCAGAACTCAACGCCGCGCTTAATAAATATTTCATCTCCTCGAGTGGGGATCAAACCCACAACCACTCGATTTACAGTCACAATTTGTGCCCCTGCGCCACGACTGGCCGCGTTTATAATTAATATATAGTAATAAGTACTAAAATTTTGATATATTGTATGTTAAGTGGCGGAAACCAACGCCGCGCTGTCCAGAGCGAGAAAATTAGAGTAAGAAAGCTTAAATTTAATACAACTAAGTAACGGTTGAGTGTCCCTTCTGTATTCTTCTGTGCTTAATTCAAGCATAGAATATTTATTCAACACTAAGAAAGAACCTAAATCAACCTCCCCAGTAAATCACGCTACCTCTGAACTACTGAGACAACAAAATGAAAATCTACTTTTATTTTTACCCACAGAATTCCACGCCACGGAATCGTAACAAACGCTTAAAAACGAATCGACCATATATTGCATAGAACAAATTTTTTTTAGTTATTTTTTGTTGAAATTGTTCCAAAATTCCAATTTGCTGCTAACATCGTTAGTTGAAACTTAACAGGTTGGATTCAGTAACAGAAATGGTTTGTTTTAAATGGTGAAACTATATATTTATAATGCCTATCGTAGCACAGGGAAGGCGTTTGGCTATAAACGTGATGGTTGTAGGTTCGATACTTGTTCGTGAGAAACTGGTAGAAATTAAGACAATTACACAGCGGCACAGCGGCTCGAAGTGTGACTGTAAAACCGACTGGTTGTGGGTTCGATCCCCACTCGAGGAGATGAAATATTTACTTAAATTTATATTTCCATTTCTTCGCTCTGGTGTCGAGGTTAAGCGAGGCGTTGAGTTCTGCCACTCAACACGCAATGCCTCCAGATTTTGACAGAAAGTGGGGTACGGAGTGTCTTAACACTAGGTTCCCTCTGCCTACCCTGCTGTGTGCGGGATACAGCGTGAAACAGTTTTTTTTTTTATTTTTTTTTATTTCAACGTTTGAACACGCTTTTTCTTCGCATATCGTCCTAGTGTTAAGACACTCCATTCTTCATTTTATGACTAATTTTCGAGACATTACGTGTTCACTAGAAAACCTTAGTAAGGATATAAAGCGCGATTACAGTAATAAAACTCGATAAGTTTTTACCATTTTCGTCTCTAGCCCGCGGGAAAGTGTTCTAAGACTGGTATCTTATCTCTTAAGAAAATATTCTATTGTTATTTTTATTTTATTCAGTTTCATATTGTCTAAACGTTTTACTTACAAAGCACTTACTATGGTTTCGTATTTTGATAAGATTATTTTTTTTATATACCTAATAATCATCTACTGTATAGTCTAACTATCTTAGGTAGAGACAACCTAGTGATAGGACACTTTTTTAGTATCCATCAATCTCAGAGACATTGCGTATTGAATTGCGGAATTAAACGCCGTGCTTATCAAACTAAATGTGAAATAAACATAATTTTAAATAATAATAATAATAGCTAGAAGTTGACGTGACGCGTGAAATTACGCGTTACTATGACAACGTGTACATCACTTCACGCAAAAATTTTCATTGCCAAATATAATATGCCAGTGTGTGTTATATTTATTTGATTAATTCAATGCATTTTTTTTGCATATTTAAAAAAAGTTAGCATTCTGCACTCTTTCTTTATATAGCTATAAATATGCCAAATTTCATACTCCTTAGTCAGTAAAACCGAGTACAAAGTTTTTGCTTTACGTATTATAATAAAGATAATATGTTTATGTTATACTAGTAATAGCCCACAACGCCGTTTGTGTTCTATTATTCATTCCCGCTGAACTTTCAAGAACTGTTATTGCTCCTCTATACTTCCCAAGAAAACTACATGCCAAATTTCTGCGTTCTACGCTGTGTTGTTTCATCTTTGTATTGTCTGCCAATCACTCAATAATAAAACAGTTTTACCTATATACATTTTTTAAACCTATAATTAAAGACAGATAAGTTAAGGCCAGTCGTGGAACACGGGAACAAACTTGATACTGTATTTCCACTCCAAGAAATGAAATATATAATATTTTCATTTCCTTGCTCTGTTAACGAGGCATAGCGCAGCGTTAAGTTCCGCTACTCAACCAATCTTTCGTTTAAATTTCATATATATAAACGCACCTGAAATATTCAAATTGAATTTTGAAGTAGTTGCAACAGAATTAAATGAGAATTTTATGTAGGTATACCTCTAGGCTAGTTTTGGTCACAACGTATTTGTGTTATGTTAGCAGCATTTTAACTGTGTTAGCAATTCTCTACTGTTGCTGGCGACCCCTTGTAAATCATGTTCTTGATTAGATCAGCTGAAAGAAATAGGCGTTCAGTAAGAAAGATTACACAAGTCTTTGAATAAATAAAAGTGGATATAGAACGAAAATGTTAATATTTTAAAAATAATACAATAAAAAAGAAATTTCTATAGGAATATAAGACATTGTCTCATTTTCCACCCATTTTTGGCGTTGCCTGTTAGTTCGTGTTGTCGACCAGAGAGGATAAATATTATTTTTAGCTTCACGCTGTATCCTGCAAATAGCAGGGTAGGCAGCGGGAACTTAAGAAGTTCGTGTTAAAGACACTCTTCTCAATTAACATTTCCGTTCTCCACTTTCCGCCGAATTCTCGTGGCATTGCGAGTTGAGTGGCGTCGTCATCGTCGCGCTTTGCCTCCTTATAAAAGCAAAATATGAAAATATTAAATATTTAATTCAAACTGAGTGGGATCGCTAATCGAACCCACAACTGCCGCTTTTAGTCGCACACTTGTGCCCACACGACACGACGTCCACTAATATTAAAAATAAATTAAATTGTTCATTTCCCTGAGTGGCGCCTGAACCCACAATGATCGCGATTATAGATAGTCTGGCGCTAACCACCACGGCACGATAGTCTTATTGCAAATATTGAAAAGAATGGAGTGTTTATATCAACCATCCATCCACTCTTAATTTTTTTCATTTCCTCGCATTTTTTATTAATTATTACACATATTTTTTCTTCACCAAATATGGAATATTTTTCAAAATAAAAAAGAAAAAACGAAACCACCTAACTAAGCAAATACATTAGTAAAAACTTCAATTCTCTCTTAATTCCGCTTAAAATACTATAAATACTATCGTTATTACATTCACGATTTGCGTATAGCAATAAAATTTGGCTGACGATCCACCCCTTATCTCGAGGGGAAGCCGCTGAGTTACCACGAGATTTCCTTTATCTGTTTTATTCGACTTTTGGTTTCCAAATAAAAGGGGACGTTGAGGAAACATCTATGTAGTATTTCCATTTGTTTTACATTTTTTTATGGTGATAGCTTCACACTGTATCCCGCGTATAGCAATGTATGTAGAAACAACCTAGTGTCAAAACACTCTGTTATCCACTTTCTGTCCAATTTGTTCGAGATATTGAGTGGCGGAACTCAACGGCGTCTTCTTGTCATAGCTAAATAAGCATAGTAATAAATATAGCATATGAAAATAAGTAATAATCGAAACCACAACTGCGCTGTGCCACAATTATTTTTTTCTTATTTTTAATCATACTTATTTAAACGTCAGTAACATCACATTATATAGAAATCCCAAAATGTAGGTCACTTTTTTGTACAAATACTCGCCAACGTCATACATTTTAAAGTTTTCAATTTCAATTACCACTGACTAAATTATTTGCTTATCTGAGTGGTTTAAATCAAACAGTTTTAATGTTTAACTAAGCGGCGTAGCGCAGGGACACAGTGTCTGACTGTGAACGCGACGTTTGTCGATTTCGATGTGATTCGATTACCATTCGGGGAAATTTCATATTTTCATTTCTTCGCTCTGGTAACCAGACTAAGCGCGGCGTTAAGTTTCGCCACTCAACACGCAATGCCTTAAGAATTCCGCCGAATGTGGAAAATGAAAATATCTGAGTGGTGAACGGAATATCTTAACACTAGGTCCTCAGGTTCCCTCTGCCAACCTTGCCCCGTGCGGGATACAGCCTGGAGCTTTTAAATAAAGATCTTTTAATTCCCCCGAATTGAGATCGTCCATCGCGTTCACAACACGCACTGTGACAAAGTCACAGTTCAACGACGGCCTCATTTTACTCAATGAATTAGAAAATATTATTTCCAAAGTAAAAAAAAACTTTTTTCAAATAAAAAAAAATACTTCAAATTTCTTTTAAGAAAGCTCATATTTCACGCTTACCTTAAACTTATTAATAAAATTACTCCTTTTTGATCATCATCTAACGAATGTTTCTAATTAGAATATCGATTTTGTTTCAATTTAATATTTTTAGTACTTTATAATGCTCTTATATCTATTTCTTTGAACGATATTCTTTCAAAGGATCCGATACTAAAATTAAGGTTATTTAACTGGAAACGATCGTGATACTGTAAATTGTAGAAAATACTCAATTCATAAGAAGAAAAACGTCTGCAGCGTAAACACGATGTATATTTTGATTTATATTATTTTTACTCTATTAGTACATACAGAATTTTAATATAAAGAACTGGAAAAAATGACAAAAAAAACATATTTTTACTTAAAAATACCTATTACTTAGTTACCTTGGGTCACTGTGCCTACCCAGCTATGCGTGAGATACAGCGTTAAGCTAAGAAAAAAAAATTAAGACCTGCCTTCCAACAAGCGATGTTTCAAATTCAGACGGAAAGTGGAGAAAGAATATTTTAATATTGTTCCTCTCCGTTTACCCTGTTATGCGGTATAAAGTGTCAATTAAAAATAATTATTGTAAGACCATAAATTGTAGGGAATATATAAAGGAAGATATACACGAGTACTTTGCAATATTTAGATGAATTTCTTTTGACATTTTTTTTATTACTTTTGCAAATTGTGTATAAAAAAAATCATGTATTTCTTCTAGCTCGGTTCCAATTTTTTTATTATTTTCACTTTTCATTTCATTTCTTCACTCGTTGAATCCCGCCACCCAATAAGCAATTTTTCAAATATAAACAGAAAGCGAAAAACATATTATTCTCACAGTTCTCAAAGCCCACTCGCATAACAGCGGGATAAAGCGTGAAACTAATAAAAAAATAATCTACATAAACTTCATTTTTCCATAGGTTCAGGAACCACAAACAGCAGAGGTTTCTCCACATTCGGTTACTCAGGAGCCACTATAGTACGACCGTCGCCGCCTCAAACGAATACATCGCAAATCACTATAGAACTGCTGAGGCAGGCGACTGAGCAAGAGGATAAACCACGTGAGTTTATATATACATTTTTTTTTATTACGCTGGGTAAGAAGAAGACTAGTGTTGAGCAGTCCGTTTTGTACTTACAGTTTAATAAAAAAACAAATAGACAGGGGGAAACTGGAAACCTAGTGTTCCTACCTGGGAACCCAGAATTCGGCGGAAAGTGGGGAACAGAAGTGACTTAATAGGAACGGAATATCCCAACACTAGGTGCCAGGTACCCACTACCTACCCTGCTATGTGCAGGATGCACCGTTCAACTAAATAATATAAAAATTGTAAACCAGTATTGTTATACACTAGTTATTCTATTCTACGAGAATGTATATCAAAGACAAGAAAGCTTTAACAAGTCTTTTTGGTCTTTAAAAATGCAATTTTGTCTTAGAAAGAGATGCTTACTTAGAACACCTTACATATATCATCGTGTCACCTTTGAAAACTGAAAATACTCCACTATTTCTATGAAGTGACGTGCATATTTAAGAAATGTATATAAAATAATTTATCAAACGTCCTTCAGAAGGTTATGAATTTTAATGTTTATCCGGAAATTGAAATTGAATTTAGTTTTTTATAACTAAACTTTAGTGTTTGACTGTAAATGCAGGGGATGTAGGTTCTATTCCGATTTGTGGAAATAATTATAGCGGAAAATTAGTGTCTTAATATAATAAGTTCTTTGATTTTCACGATTATTACACATTTTAAATGAAACTATTTTAACCGGATTAATCGCGTATATTTGGTACTTTTATACATTTTTGGAAACCCGACGTTTCGAACACTTTGCAGTAGTCCGTGGTCACGGGTAGACTGAGGTGGCATTCGTCTGTCAGTTGACATAATTATTATATCAAACTACCGCCAACGATTTCTTAATTGCCTCGCGTACTGCCCTGGAT
>JAATLQ010033076.1:47698-64184 GCA_013421005.1 Heliconius erato x Heliconius himera | reverse complement strand
TTTTGGAGTTCGGTCTGGAAGGCTTCAGAACTATTTGTAACTTGTAACGCCGATGGTCGAAGAGTAGACTTTATCATTAGCGTTCTTTCAGCTTTTAGATCGATATTTAGTGTGCCTCGTACGAGTCGGTGATCACTTCCGGTGTTAAACCTATTGATCACTGAGACATCACTAAATATGTGCCGTTTATTCGCAATAATAAAGTCTATCTCGTTTTTTGTTACACTATCGGGGCTTCGCCATGTCCACCTCCTTTGGGGCTTCTTTTGAAAGAACGAGTTCATTAAAAAGAGCCCCTGGGACTCGAGGAAGTTTGCTAAAAATTGCCCTCTTTGGTTCCTATCACCCAAACCGAAGGGTCCAATGTATGAACCGCCGTTTCTTTGTACTCCCATTTTGGCATTGAAATCTCCCATAACAACGCTGTAGTGAGCCTTCGAGGTGTTATTGAGGGCTTTAGCGATGTCTTCGTACATTGTTTCAACCTCATCATCAGAGTATGTCGAAGTCGGCGCGTATACCTGTACAATTTTCAGGGCGTACTTGTTCGATAATTTAAGGACAAGAGAGAATACTATTTATTAAATATTTTTGACATTTCTCTTGGAAACCGTCTAAGCGCTCTGACCACTAAGCCATACGTTCTAATCGAGCTAGTATAACTTATACTCATACGTTCAACGCATGGCTTAGTGGTCAGAGCGCCGGGTCGGTTTCCAGGAGGCGCGGGTTCGAGTCCCACTGCGGTCAAATTTTTATACGTTTTCTAAAATAAGTATTTTTCTTTCCTAAGTGTGGAATAACACTTTAAAAATGTTTAAAACTACTATAAGTTATCAAAGAAATATGAGGTCAGTCGTGGCGCAGCGGCACAAGTATGTAACTGTAAGCGCGACTGATTATGAGTTTGATCCCCGCAATCAGTAATTTCTTAGCTATCGTTACCGAGTACATTATTAAAAAAGTATTACAATATTTTATAATATTTATTATTAAAAATTGTTATAATTACACGATTGTTGTGATTTTTAAGGAATTTATAATTCTTTACATTTATGGTACCTACTAAAATAGAACACGTTGTTAATTATAACGTGCTTTAGAATATAGACCACCCAATAATATCGTTGTTGTGGGTTTTTCTAATATAAAGAAGATAAACGGTTCACTCGCTTCTAAAGTACTGCTGCCAAGTAAATAATCAGCATATCCTGGCGTAGATATTTTGAAGTCAACACCACTCTCAGACATAGCGAAGTCCACATGATGTTCAACTGTTGATATATAAATACTTTCAGTCGTTATACCTGAAAATTGACTATGATCTGTTTGAAATACCTCACTCACACCTATATCTTGTAGTGGCTTGTTTAAAACAACATTTGCTGTTATCCTTAACCTCGGTAGTTTCAGGTCAATTTCTTTCAATCCGACCTCTTTTACATTATTTTCTAACTTATCCACTATTTCAACTAACTGTATGTTTTTAAAGTTTTTATATGCATCTTTTATTTTAACTCCAGAATGTGGCATAATTAATAGCATACTATATTTACCATCGTTACCAAATGCTAGTTCCATTACGTCAGCTTTCATTTCTGGTATACTCATATGTGGTACTTTTACTTTCTGATGCATCATTCGAACTTCTCGTTGTTCATTGATTTTATTATCATAAAAAGTTTCAGTATTTGTATGTGATACATTAAACCGTAGCTTCCAGAAACCACGAAATGCCATCACATTCGCCATTATCATAGATGAATTTGTAAAGTCATCTGGATGTAATACATTTAGGAACGATCGGGCTGCGCTTTCAATGACATAATTAGCTTCCTTTGATGTTGCTTTTGAATTTTCAAAATCATAATAGTGGATGATTGCCCCAAAATGATCACTCAAAGTTTGTCTGAACGTAGGTAAGGTAACAAAATCTTTATGTATGAATACAAAATTTGCAAATTCTATGTTAGCACCATCGGAACCGTGTATTTCTTTTCTTAATTTCTCATATTCAGCAAAAAAGTTACTTTTATTAGTAGTCGGTATAACGGAATTCGAGAACTGATCCTGGGACTCACCGTAGGTCCATATAGCCGCACTGGCCATTACGCTCCAAACACCAAATGTTCCAACAGCAACGTGGTCTAAGCCCGTCGACTGTATAAGTTCTATACTAAAATTACGAACCATAGAATTGAATTCACTATCACCATGACAGGACACTATTAAAATTGCAACAAATATTGTCGAATACATTTTGTTCACTAAATAAAATCTTGTTTACGCTAAAGTCGAGTATGTATAAGTGCCTCTCCAACTTGTAACCAGTTTAGAGAATTTGTTGTTTATTTTCCTTAAGAAAAACCAGCGCCATTATGCTTGTAATCTCGTCTGTGGTTATTTTTACCGTGATTATTTTGTCATAAAATATTAAATGTATTATATAAATTATAGTACAAACTTATACATATCTAGTCAATATTGTTTGTATTCGTAAAGTACCTTATTGGATTTTAAATTTTCATTAAATCTCAAGTTATAGTTGTGGATTTTATTGACGATATTTTATACAAGACAGATAATTATTAATAAGAACATGCACGTGATATTTATGTTATGACATTGTATTGACAAAAAAAACAGCTTCACGCTGTATCTTGTATATCCGTTACGTCACGTACAGTCACACATTTGCGCCCCTGCTCCCCGGCTCATGGAGCCATGAATATGGTATAATTCTTTTCTTTTTACTTTTATTCTACCTAATTCAATTTTTCTTACAGCCAATTCGTTACGTGACTTTTTGTTTTGAATTACTTTTTCCCTTTTGTATACTTTAAATTATTCCTGCCGGCCGTGGCGCTGTGACACAAAATGTGACTGTAAACGCGACTGGTTGTGGGTTCGATCCCCATTCGAGGAAGTGAAATATTTAATAACATCTATATTTTCATTTTTTCGCTCTGGTCTCGAGGCAAAGCGCGGCGTTGAGTCCGCCACTCAGCACGCAATGCCTCCACAATTCGGCTGAAAGTGGGGAAAACAGTTTTTTAACACTAGGTTCCCTCTGCCTACCCTGCTATTGCGGGACACAGCGTGAGCTGCTAAAATATTAATTATTCCTAAAACAAGGTCATTACTTCAACTAGCTTTAGTTTTATAAAATTATAAATTATAATTTTCTTTAAATATGTTGATTTAATTTTAAAGTAAGCATATAGGATGTTCTAAGATGTACCAAAGTTAAGTTAAGTTAAGATATCTATATATATATAAAATCGAAAGGTCACTCACTTATCACCAAATATCAGAAACTACAAGTGCTAGTTTATAATTTGTATAAAACTTCGTTACTACAAGTGCTAGGAGTATTAAATTCGATATGTGCTAGTTTTGAGATGACTAGACTACTCCTTATAACCGGACCTGGGCCCTTTTAGACACTGCCAATCAGTGTTTTGACGTAAAAAATTGTCTCGCTCTGCCAATAACCTCCAGTTTCTTTTATGCCAACTTGGCCTTGCTTCCCAGATGATGACGATACTGGCAGTCACTCGAATTATTAAAGTCCAATGCTGATACTGGGCGCGTCTTTAATTTTTTTTAAGATTTATGAAAAATGTCGACTGTAACCTTGATGCTGCATTCAGTTAGAAAACTGTCGATTCACTTGCATACATTCTCAAGAAGCTCGTATATTTAAACGCTTTACAAGGAGCACCCGGTGCTACACTCGATCGAAACTGTATTGACGGTTATTCATCATCAAACCTTCCATAAAACAGAGGCTGGTTCCCTCTGCCTACCCTGCTGTGTGCGGGATACAACGTGAAGATGAAAAATATACACTTTTTTCAGTGTTGAATTTTTACTTACAAAATTTATTTAATGACCTTCTACAACTCGTCTTTCATGACATCCTTAAAGCTTCAAATACCCAATGACATTTAGCTCCAGGGAAATCTTGATATTTTAATACTTTGGACGAAAACGCTTTTTTAGTTAATCGTAATTAGATAATTGCCTTTGGGCATAGAGGAAAGTTTTTTTATCTTGGAAAATCTTATAGTACGTATCTTTTGCTATTCAACACTCAATATCGCAAGAAGGTTAAGCAGCTAATGAGTTTCTCGTCCGCTCTTATCAGCATGACTACAAACCTTTTAAATTAACTTGATAATTCAAATGTGGAACGGAGTGTCTTAGCACTAGGATCCCTCTGCCTACCCAGTACTACCCTGTGTGCGGGATACAGCGTCGAACTGATTTATTTTTTATGTTTAAAATTTATTTTTTAATATTTTTGTCAATTTAAAAGTGTTTTTGTAGGCAAAAGAAGAAAAAAAAGAAAAGAAAATTAAAAGAAACAAAAAAAGTAAAAGTTAGGGAGATTTTAATAAATAAAGTAAGTTTTTTTTTTAATATCAAACATTGAAGTTAATTTAAAATAGTAACAATAATAAAAGCCACCACTTTCCAGAACTAAAGCTCAACTCAAAATAATAATACTTAACGTTCACCTGAATACAATAAGAAACTTAATTAAACCGCTACACAAATACTGAAGCAAGCGGAAGCTGCAAGTGAACTTTTTATTTTTGCTTCCATCTTTTGTAAACTGTATTATTATAGTTTGTTAGAAGTGTCTTAACAAGAAAGTCTACTTGGAATAATCGTGGGTTCAAATATTGAATTATACATTATTTTATCTAAAAAATATATATGGCAAAAGCGTGCGCCTGAATCGCGATGGTTGTGGGTTCGGTTCCCACTGGGGGGAATAAAATAATTGCCTCAAGAATTTGGCGGAAAAGACAGGACGGAGTTCCTTAGCAATAAAGCAATAAATGTTTCCGTTGCCTACCCTGCTATGTGCGGGATACATTGTGAAGGTAAAAAAAATAACACGTAACAGTAAACGTGTTGGTTGTGGGTTTGATCTCCACGCGGGACCTTTAATTATTTTAATTTCCTGCCTTTGGTAAAACAAAGTGACATATCACTTTTTAAAATGAATTCCAAACTAAGTGACGCGTCACTAGTTTTACATTAGTAAAAATTATAAAAAAGAAACTAGTTTTACATTAGTACTTAAGTGTATAATACTTATTATAAAACTTTCATTTTCTAGTATAATCATATGTAAAGTAGGTGAATTTATTTATATACTGCGCTCTGCGATAAAAATCAATATAAAGCATAATGGCGGGTTTCATTTTACAGTGAAAAATAATGCACATGGTTTTAATATATTTTAATAGTTTACTGAAGTTGTTTACTTTTTTGATTGCAGGGCATTTATACAAAATATTTGGATATAAGTTGAGCGGTGTTGATGTGTTTTAATCTTATGTTTACCATGTGTTTATATGTTATACATACTTTTCCCATATGGCAGGGTAGACAAAGGGAACCTGAAAGTCAAGATTCTTTTTTCATCACTTTCCGCCACGCGAACGCTACGCTTTGTCTTGTCCAAGTGATAAAATAAAAATAATTGATTTCCTCGAATGGGAATCGAATCAACAACGGTCGCATTGACAGTCTGACACTGAACTGCTGTGCCACGACAGCCTCAAATTAAATATTTTTATATATATTTCAATATATTTTCTATATATAAAAATACAAAGAAAAAATACAATGTTTGAAAAATACAAATTGTGTAAAATTGGAGAATGTGGAAATATTTTTCTAAAAATAAACCTGCACATTTTTATACTCTAAATTTGAATCCCTAAACCACCGTGTGGTAGATAGATGCATTGTTATTTATATATTATTTCTATAAACTGACAGACATGGAAACAGTGTTAAGTAAATATTTTAGATACTTGACGAAACTTCTACTTAAGTATTCGATGAGTTGGACGAAAGCCAAGTTAAGGAAACTTTGCGTTCTTATAACAGCTGTGATATATTGGAAAACTAATTACGTGCTTATCTTTTGAGATATTCATTATCGGTCTTTAGGAATTTTAGCGAAAAGTTTATTTTGTAATATGAGGCCAGTCGTGGCGCAGGGGCTCAAAGTGTGACTATAAAATCGACTGGTTGTGGGTTCGATCCCCATTCGGGAAAATTAAATATTTACTTACATTTATATTTTCATTTCTTCGCTCTTCAGCATTGAGTTCCGCCACTCAACACGCAATGCCTCCAGAACTCGGCGGAAAGTGGGTAAAGGCGTGTCTTAACACTAGGTTCCCTCTGCCTACCCTTCTGTGCGGTATACAACGTGAAGCCGATTTAATTTGTATTAAGTCGGTTTTTTGATCGTCGTAGAACAGTGGAACTGCATTTGTTTGTAAACGTGATTATAATTAAAGTAGTTTCAATGTTACAGCTCTAATAAGCAAAACGTGGCGTTAAATTCCGCCATTTGACGAGACAATGTCTCGATAAGTAGACGGATAGTGGGGAAAATGTGTCGTTAACCCTAGACTCCTTCTGCTGACCCGGGTTCACGCGGAAAAATCCGTGATGCTGAAGCTAATTTACATTATTACAATTGTGCAGGGGCACAAATATGTGACTGGTGACGTGACTGGTTGTGGGTTCGATCCTCACTCGAGGAAATAAAATATTTATTTAATTTTATAGTTTCATTGCTCTGGTGTCGATAGAAAGCACGGCATTGAGTTGCGTCGTTCAACATTCATTGTTCAGCTCTGTTCTTGAAGTATCATAATCTAAAAAGTCACATGTCCAGATTTTTTTGTCTTAGAATTAGTCTACAATATTCATACTTTGGACGTTGGATACTTATTTTTATTCTGCTCACAAATATTTCACTGTCCTTTTGTAATACAAACACTTTTTCTTATTTGAATGCAACATCCTATTAGCAGTCGACGAAAAGTCTAATATCCTGAATATAAGATATATTTTTACTCATTTTTATTTAATAATAAAAAGTAATTTAATTTTAAGGGATAAATATACGACTGTAAAAGTAATTACGCTTAAATTATTATTATATAACATAGCGCGGCGTCGTTTACTTTTTATTAATAAATAAACCATTTGATTTGATGTGGCACAGTGTCAGACTGTCAATGCGACTGTTGTTGATTCAATTCCCATTCGAGGAAATCAATAATTTTTATTATAATATATCACTCAGATAAGACAAAGCGAAGCGTGGAGTTTCACCACATGAAGTGTTTCAAATTTGGCCGAAAAGTCGTGAAAAAAGGATGTTGACTTTTAAGGTTCCCTTTGTCTATCCTGTCATACGAGAAAAGCATGTATAACATATAAACACATGGTAAACATAAGATTAAAACACATCAACACCGCTCAACTTATGTTCAAATATTTTGTATAAATGCATTGCAATCAAAAAAGTAAACAACTTCAGTAAACTATTTAAATATATTTAAACCATGTGCATTATTTTTCACTGTAAAATGAAACCCGCCATTATGCTTTATATTGATTTTTATCGCAGAGCGCAGTATATAAATAAATTCACCTACTTCACATATCATTATACTAGAAAATGAAAATAAAAGTTTTATTTTAAATATTATACACTTAAGTACAAATGTAAAACTAGTGACGCGTCACTTAGATTGGGATTCATTTTAATGTGGTATGTCACTTTGTTATGTTTGTAGGCAGGAAATGAATATAATTAAAGGTCCCGCGAGGAGATCAAACCCACAACCAGCACGTTTACTGTTTGATGTTATTTTTTTACCTTCACTGTGTATCCCGCACATAGAAGGGTAGGCAAAGAAAACATTTATTGCTTTATTGCTAAGAAACTCCGTCCTGTCTTTTCCCCAAATTCTTGAGGCATTCTTGAGGCAATTATTTTATTTCCCCCAGTGGAAACCGAACCCACAACTATCGCGTTTCAGGCGCACGCTTTTGCTTTATGTATAATACTTCTGATAAAATAATTTATAATTCAATATTTGAACCCACGACAATTTCGACTAGACATTCTTGTTAAGACTCTTCTAACAAACTATAATAATACAGCTTACAAAAGATGGAGGCAAAAACAAAAAGTTCACTTGCAGCTTCCGCTTGCTCAGTATTTGTGTAGCGGTTTAATTAAGTTTCTTATTGTATTCAGGTGAACTTTATTATTATTTTGAGTTGAGCTTTAGTTCTGGGAAGTGTGGTGGCTTTTATTATTGTTAATATTTTAAATTAAGTTGAATGTTTGAAATCAAAAAGAAAAAAATAATTTATTTATCAATATCTCCCTAACTTAATTAGACAAAAACATTTTTCAATTGACCAAAAATAAATAAGTTAGTTTGACGCTGCTTCCCGCACACAGCTAGGTAGGCAGGGGAATCCTAGTGAAAATTAAGACACTCCGTTACCGTTACCCATTTGAATTGTCAAGTAAATTTAAAATGTTAATAGTGTTAGTCCTGCTAAGAAAAGCGGAAAAGAAACTTATTAGTTGCTTAACCTTATTGCGATATTGCGTGATGAATAGCGAAAAATAAGTACTATAAAATTTTTCAAGATAAAAAGCTTTTCGCTCTATATATTTTTACAATAGAGCGTTAAAAAAGTTTAAATAAGAATTTTTTTAATACTATTTTTCCGCTCTATGCCCAAAGGCAATTCTAATTACCATTAATTAAGAAAACCAGTCTTGTAAACAGGTGGCTACAATATTTAAGCTTTACTCTAAGCTGCTGACGGATGACTCAGCAACTACTATCGCAACATCAATTGCATACATAAATACTTCACCCTTTTTTATATAAATGTGGTAAAATCCATCAATTTCATAATGTTAAATTTCATTTTAAAGATTTTTCTATCAGCGACATCAAATGCCTTAGAGAGGTCGCAAAGAAGCTACGCTAATTGCTTTTTTTGTTCGCGTGCCTCTAATACTTTTAAAAGAATCCCTCGAACGACTAAAGTGGTTGATCGACCACTCCGTTGTGCATATTGGCGGTCTTATAGAGCATCTTTGTGCATCAAAAACTTCGTAAGACGGAATGCTACCCCATATTCTAAAACTTTAGCTACAGCAGGGATTATTCGTCGTAGAAATTCGTCCGTAGGAACCACTTATCCGGAACCAAATTAGAATTATCTTTTAATTATCTTTAATGATTAAAGATTTTGTACACATGTAAAGAGGCGTGTAACTATCACTGCACTTTTCCATCTTGATTTGTATTGATTTCTTTCACTTATTCTGATAAAAGTACCTAAATACGGAAGTTTTATTACGATAAGCTTGGTGTGGCTTTGTTATAGTTGTGGATATTTAAACGGGGAAAAAAAAATATCTGTTAGTCAATACAGACAATTATTTTTAACTCCACGTTTTATCCTTTATATAGAACTTATTGGAAAACCATTTCGCCATATAATTTATTTTAGTTGGATTCTTATATAGCACAGCGTTCCGCCTAACCTGCTTTGCGTAAGCAAGCGTAAACTTTATTTGATTTCTTAATAATAATATTAAAAACTTTCCCTTGCACGAGACCTGAAAAGCTTCAATCACAGCGTTTAGCTTAGCTTATTCAAACTGCCGTTGTGCAAAGATAAGATAAGCAATATTTAATATTTTCATTTCTTCTCAATACGCAATGCCTCCAGAATTCGGCGGAAAATGGGGAACGGAGTGTCTCAACACTAGATTCTCTCTCTCCTGCTGCGTGCGAGATACAGCGTGACGCTAAAAATAGAAATATTATTTATACGTAAAATACTACAATATATATATATATAATACAAGTAAGAACTTCCTCCTTAAAACGTTTGTCATAAAAAATCGAGTCAGTTTCCCTTCAGAAACTACAAAGGACAACCCTCTAAAGAGTCTCAGAGCTTTTTGAAGCGATCAAACTAGTTTAGATTATTGCGACAAAAACCCTCGTTTAGATGAAATAGATTTTTTGTGAAGAAGTCGTTATTATGGAACTCGTAGAAAAGTATTTATGAAATAATTTTATTTGAGAACTAGAATTTACCGGGGAAAAGAAAAAATGTTTTCGAAAGTATATAAACAATTTTATATTTTAATGGAATAACAAGATTTTTTCCGAGAAAGCAAATTACAGAGATTGAAAAGTTTGGTTGAATCCGCAAATCTCAGGAACTAATAACTACTTCGAATTGAAATTATATTTTTGACGATTTATCAAGGAAGGCTAAGGCGTTAATCATTTAGATGTAACTTTGTCAGTTGTGAGATATGTATAATGTGCGCTAGTTGCTTGTTCATCAGCATCTGTAAAAAACATTTCGAATTTTCAATAAAAGCGTAAAAAATATAGTATTTACTACAAACAACTTTTTTGGCTTCAAGCCATCGCACCGTTACACAACGCGTCGTGCCTAGTCACTACTGAATATTTAGGCAAATATTCATAATAAACTCCGTTCTCCATTTTCTGTCCCATTATCGAGATATTGCGTGTTGAGTGGAACTCAACTCCAAACGGGTATACAATATAGAAATGATATAATTATTCATACTAAAATAATATTGTAAAGACGATGGGTGACGAATAGAAGAAGGGATGGAAAATTTTGTATCCACCATTATTATATAAGTGATTATGATATATCAGACGATTTATTTATTATATATTGTTAGAAATCGGAAGTGGGTAACGTTTTAAAAAAAACACGTTAATAACACACATCGTATATATGATTCTAAACTATTTTGAAAGAGATAATTGCAATAAGGTATATGTATCATCACCTGATAACAATGCTTCACACTTATTTCCTTCCAATAGGGGCCGTTACCTACAAGCAAGTGCTCCCGATGGACACAATGCCACTGCTTTTATAGTTATTTTCCACCTAAATCTAGCCTCTGTTACACGAGTACGCTAACAATATATTTATTTTTCTATTACATAAAAAATATATTTAAATATGTATTTCTAATACACTGTCGCATGTAGCATAGAAAAGGTATTTTATAGAGATTTTTTAAATATAGTATAAGAAGCGAAGCAAATGGGTTAGTCAGTGAAGTAAGCAATAATAATTATGATGATAGACCCATTAATAAAAAGTAATAATACGTTTTATTTCCGTCAACTTATTCCATTTATGTCATATATATGTATTTCTGTATAGTTCAATCATTAATCAGTTTAGAAATCATTAAACGGAAGGAAGTATAATGAACGTGAACCATGAAACTCGTCGGTTCCGGATTGTAATTGTACAAATGTAATTACATTTGGGGCTAATTGGTAACAACAGTTTATGTTCCATCGCACTTGGAGGTTTTAGTTGTTGTAACTTTTCAATGTTCGTTAGTTAATATTTCGTATTTATATTGCAGTATTAGCTTAGGCGAGCTTCACGCTGTATCACGTACATAGCAGAGGGAATCTGGGAACCTCGTGTTAAGACGCTCAGGTCCACACTCCGCCGAAATCTGGATACATTGCGAGTTGAGTGGTGTAATTCAACGTCGCACTTGGCTTCGTTACCAGAGCGAGGAAATGTAAATGCTACTCGTAAATATTTAATTTCCTTGAGTGGTAATCCAATACACAAGCATTCACGTTTACAGTCGTACGCTGAGCCCCTGCACTACGGCTGGCCTCTAGGTAAAAGATTTTCGGATGAGAATTCTGTTACAAAATCACGGAATATAAGTGTAGAATAAAGTGGCTTATCACTAAGCTGTTTTTATGGACATGATATAGGCAAATATAGGTGGTAGTGCTTAAAGGTTAAAGAATCTCTCATCGGGATTGAGATAAGGAGTGAGTAGTGAGAGAGGCAGAGAAGGACTGTGCTCCCGAAGGTCACCTTGATTGACCTTCGGGAGCACAGTCCTCTTGGTATTGGACGAAGGACATATAAAAAGTATGAGGGGCCCTCCCGGTGCTTCACGGAAGAGAATGATGACAGTGCCGTTTCACGGAATGGAATGACAGTGGAAGAGGCAAAAAAGATTTAGGATTTTTAGAAGAGAAAATTAAATTCGAGGACTCCAGAATCAATCATATCAAATAGGCAGAGAGAACCTAGTCTAATAAATTCCATTCCCCACTCGCCGCCCAATTTTGAAAACCTTGCATGTTAAGTATCGGCACTTACCTTGCGGTTTTGTTATCAAAGGAAATGATAATAATGCATTCCCCTGAGTAAGAATTGAAACCACAACCGTCGGGATTACAGTCTCAAATATAATTTAAAGAATAATTGATTTGCCTGTTCTACTGTTATATCTCAGTTCGACTTATCCAAAGTTTTCACACATTGCTTTAAGAACAACTTTACAATGTTAGATCAATTCGACTCCTGAGCTGAATTTATAACGGAAATAAGAATAACTACTTTCGTATATATTAACTTTGTATCATGAATATTTTAATATGTACTGAATATGTTAGTAGCTTTTTGGAATAAAAACATTTTTTTGATTATCATTACAGTTCTTTTCTTATGAAATACTACCTAAGTGAGAGCTTTCAATAAACTTTTAAAGCATAACATTCAATTCTTATTACAGGCTTATAGTATATTTGCATACTTTTTAAGTTCTTTAATAATTTATCCTATATTCGACAAAATCGTAAAATCGTAATTATTTTACATCCATATCCTACTAGTTCTACTAATATTATGAATGTGAAAGTTTGTAAGGATGGATGTTTGTTCCATTTTCACGCTACTACTGAATATATTTAGATGAAACTTGACAGTTATTCATCAGAGTACATCAAAATGACACATAGGCTACAATTTATGTATCTTTTTATTTAATACGGCTATAAGCGGGCGAAGCCGCGTTTGAGTCACTACTATATGAGTATGTTTATATAAATGTAAAAGTATTTGAATATATATATCTGTTCCTCTTTCACAATAAAACTGCTGAAACTTTACAGTTTATATAGCTTACACTTTACATTGATACAATAGCCTGTATTGTAAGTAAATACAAAAATATATTATTTTTTTGAAAAATTTGGCTACAGCAAAACAATAAGGTTAAGCAAGCAAAGCCGCGTTTATGTTTAAACTTTATTCTGTATGTTATATCTTTTCTTCTTTGATAATAAATCACAATTTGTTACAAAACAAAATACTCAATTCCATATGCTATAATCAAAACAATTCAAATGTTGCGAACTTAAGGAACATTACTAAATCTCTTTATTAAACTTTTTCACTTTTTCCATTACGTATTCCATTTCTTCACGATGTCTTTGTTTGTCTTTATATAGCTGTGAAACTTCGATCGTCAAATTTTTACCAACTTATTGTATAGCTTTTGTGGCTTTATTTTAGTTTTACAAGATTTTCGTTGGTAACCAAAGTTGTAAAAGTTTTGAAAAGATCTGGTTAAGTGCGAGTTGGACTCAGGCGCCGAGGCTTCCGTACCAATTTCCGGATTATAAGAACAAGAACAATTTATAAAAGTTGACAAACTTCAGTTTGCAAGTATATAGGACTCTTTGTGTTTAAAATGTACTACAAACATAAATTTGTAGTTACTTTTTTACCCTAAAAGTAAGTATTTATTAGTTCGGTATATGGCTATGTAATGTATACTAACATTTATTTGTAAGTTTGTCATAAAATCTAAGAAATTAAATTTTCCCTATTTATAATATTAATAAATATACGAACATAAAGCTTGGGAGCTATAAGTAGTTAATGCGATAATATAACCATATAGTATCATGCAGGTGATCTGATGATGAAGCTAGAATCTTTTATAGTGAAAGTCTTCAGAGGACCTAGTGAACCACTCGAGTTTAAACTCATATAAAAGATACTTCCAAGTACATTCTATAGCACTTATTGTGTTTACGATAAAAGCATGTTTTTCTGTTTTTATCAAACTATATAATACATTTAGTTCAATAGAGAGTAAGTGAAATTTATTAATACATATTGGAAATAATTCTTAAACCAGATGAACTCACTGTCTATTATAAATTGTTGTAAAGTATTATCTTCATAATTTAACTACGCTATAGAAGTTATTACGATATTAAGTTCATTTTGCAATATCTTGTCATCGCTATAAATAATCTATGATATTAAAAGACCTTTTATGTTTATCTGTAGGGAGCCCAGTTTGACGTACACCCCGTGGAGCTGTAAAGCATTCAGGGGATTACCTAAGATGAATTACAAGAGTACATTTCTGACATTGTAATATGAAAATCACATCAACAATTCAACAACTGTTCTGTGGTACAATTTTGAAATACTGCTCTGTATAAAATACTATATGTATAATATATTATAATTTTAAAAAATAAAAATATAATAGTTTCAGGCAGAGAGATTCTAGTTTAGACAGTCCAATCCCCCTTTTCTTGCCAATTTTCGAGATATTAGTGTTGTGTGCGAGTAATTTGAAAGATATTTTATTTTCTATTTTATCGGATGTAATCGAATGAATACTATCTGAACTCACAATTATAGCGTGTAAAAGCGGCCTTATCGCTGAAAGACAAAGACAACAGACAGACAAATTATAGTAGTATGGATTGGGGGTTTATTTTATAAAAGAGGAAATATATAATATCTTCATACGCCTGTGTCGGTGCGCCACGACGTCTAGATACTATAGCCAGAATAGTTAGATAAAACATAATATAAATTATGTTTTATCATTTAATTATGATCAGTACCAGTTTTGTCTACTGAAAATAAATAAAAGTTACAAAGCTAACCTTTAGATTAACACCCATTTGGTACCTGTTTTTAATTAAAAATTGTATATATTTTATCATATTCCATTTTATATTCTACATTGACTACCTGATATTTTGTTCATATGGGCTATTGTGCGACATTAATGGATTGTTTTAATTAAAGGACTGGTTGTGCATATGTGTGCAAAGTAATTATTTTTTAATAAATATATAATACGTATGAAAAGTTATTAATTTAATAGATAAATAATTGCTGTGGGGTTCGATTCCCACTCGAAGAATTTAAATATTTAATAGTTTCATTTCCTTGCTTTTGTAACGAGGCTAGCCCTGGCTTAATAGACAACGCCTTCAGAATTCGGCGGAAAGTGAGGAATGGAGTGTTTTAACACTAGATTCCCAGGTGCCCTCTGCTTACCTACCCTATGTGCAGGATACAGCGTGAGGGTAATATCGTAGTAATGAAATGTCGTAATAATAGTAAATAATTAATTTAATAGACAAATATACATATATGAATTATTTTTGTGCTTTGAAAAGATAAAGTTCCACTAGAAAAAAGACGCAATATCTCGAGTTTAGGCGGAAAGCGGAGAACGGAGTGTTATAATACTTTACGTTTCCCTGTTGAATTATTTATTAACCATACAAACAATCTTCATAATTTAAAATACATATAGTTTCTTGTTTCTTCGTCCCTATAGATTTTGCCACAATAGGCGTTAAACCAATATCTGAGCTTAGCCGTGATAAGCTGAACAATGTTGAAAGCTCGGAAGCGCCGTATCTCGTTATACGTTGGAATGGCCTTTGGGAAGCGTTTGTGTATTTTTTATTTTATAATTTATTACGTATTTAATATTTGTGTTTTTATGTAATTAGGCCTTATATTAATAATTATTAATATTTCAAACTTGGTATTTCGTTTTTATTTAAAATTCACTTTTATATTAGTAAGTAAAATAAGAATTTATAATAAACATTTTTTTTATTGATATTAGGTACAGGCATCTGCTTGTTATTGACATATAACAAAATACACTGTTTTATTTATACTATAATTTCTAATATCCGTATATTCGATTTATCTCTAGCGGGGTAATCAGGTACGGAGTGCGGAACGGAGTGCCAAAAGCTACGGTCTCTACATACCTCTTTTGCCCCGGCCATTGTCATTAATCTGCATATATATATCTATATATTATATATTATAGACATTACTAGACTCTAACCCGCATTCATTTAAAAATAGGTCCTTTATATATCCTATATTTCTAATACCTTTTAGAACATGTGTACATAGTTTCATGATAATGAGTTAAACAGTTTTGCCGTGAAAGCGTAACAAACAAACTTACATGCACATTTATAATATTATTATAGAGGGCGCGCGCGGCTTCGCCCGCTTATTAGAAGTGAATTCTAAAAAAACACGAAACACGTGTTCAATAAAATATTTTTAACAGTCTGAATTTATTTTTTTATAAAAATCGGTGGCAATTTAAAGATTTTTCCATATAAACTTTCAACCCCTTATTTGAAAAGTCTGAATTTCAAATTTTATAAAAATCGGTACAGATTTTTTTTTTTTTCCATACAAACTTTCAACCCCTATTTCATCCCTTTAGGGTTAAAATTTTTCAAATTCCCTTCTTAGTGGATGTCCAGAATATGAAAATAAACATCTGCCCAAATTTCACGTTTCTACCATCAGCGGTTACGGCTCTGCGTGCGTCTTACCTCAGTCAGTCAGCACAAGTCCTTTTATATATATATATATATATATATATATATATATATATATATATATATATATAGAATAGATAAATAAA
>JAATLQ010033076.1:33852-47688 GCA_013421005.1 Heliconius erato x Heliconius himera | reverse complement strand
TATATATATATATATATATATATATATATATATATATATATATATATATATATAGAATAGATAAATAAATTAAATAAATCAGCTTCACGCTGTACCCCGCACACTGCAGAGTGGGCAGAGGGAACCTAGTGTTATGACACTCCGTTCCCCACTTTCTGCCGAATTCTGGAGGCATTGCGTGTTGGGTGGTAGAACTCAACGCCGCGCTTGTCCTCGGTACCAGAGCGAAGAAATGGAAATATAAATTTAAGTAAATAATTCATTTCCCCGAGTGGGGATCGAATCCACAACCAGTCGGTTTCACAGACACACTTTGTGCCCTTGCGTCACGACTGACTTCTATAATATTATTATGATAATCAATATAATGTGTTGAGTTGCAGTGCTCAACGCCGCGTTTTGTCTCATACGTACTTGTACCTATGTATAAAACTTACAACGATTATGAAAATTCGAGTATAATGGCGTTGAAAGTGTAAATAGAAAATGATTATTTAAATATATATTGCATGAATTCACCATAACCTGAGTCGCATGGTTGGTACTAATATTATTGAAGTTTATCACACGATCCTTCGTTCAAGCCAAAATGTATTATATGTCATTGTAATACAGAACGATTTTCTAATATAGCTTTATTTAGGTGACAAATTTGGCAATATATACATGTGTTACACTATCGCATAACATTTGATATGTATGTTTCACTGGTCGTCTATTTGAGAAAAAAGATATGTCGTCAAATTCTTCTTTATCAAAAATTTATCATTATATCTTTTTTTAATATTTTCTTTTTATTGTTTTTTTTTATTTGGACTAATGGTCATTTATTAAATATAGAGGTTGAAGAGATTAAATTATTTATTTCTTCATTTATAGTTTAATATTATTTTCACAAGCTACATGCTTTTATCTACATAGCATTGATAAGTAGATGGAACCTAGTGTTGATACACTTCCGTTTGCCACTTTCAAAAATTGAAATTAAAATTAAATTAATATAGTTAAATCATCCTCCGGACTTGGGATCGGAGTCGTTGTGATGTTATACGCTGTCCTACTTTGATATTGTCATTTGTTCTATATGTTTTTTTTGGATATGCTCCAAAGGGTATTAACTATTAGGATATATTTTACTATATGATTATGAGCCTACAATTTATGAAAATATAAGTCTAGCGGTCGCCTAGCAAGTAAGCGATATTTAGGTTATATAAAAGCAAACGAATGAGGCGCCTTTCATCAACAAACATAACTCCCGCATATAGCAAGGATTGAATTTTTTTATTTCCTCGCTTTTAATCTTTGTAAGGTGAGCAATTCCTTAGTACATTATGTTGGTCTATATCATGAGCTTTAACCAGCGCACGCGTATGTATGCGTTTGTATGTATATAAGTAAAACGTAACAGATGGACAGATTTCCTTATGGATTTATAATGTAAGTAAGAATTACTAAAACATATAATATGTAACAAAAAATATATTTCAGATGGATATAATTAAAATAGAGAAACAAAACTCAAAAATCAAACCAGTCGTGGCGCAGTGGCACAAACTGTGACTGTAAACGCGTCTGGTTGTGGATTGGTGTCGAGTCAAAGTACGGCGTAGAGTTTCGCTACTCAACACGCAATGCCTCCAAAATGGGGCCTTGCTGCGTGCGGGATACAGCGTGAAGCTGATTTAATTTTTTTTTAAACTAAATAATTTTCTACACTATACAAATATTTTTGTATTCCAAATAAAAAAATATAATGAATACTTGTTTCATGTAGTTGCCACTATATTTAAGATCTAAGGAATATGTATTACGGACCTCTATGGACATATAATTAATTAAGCCTTAATTTTCTGTTATCGGTCATGTCCTGTCTCTTCCTATTTTATTAGATTGTAGATAGGAACCAAATGACCTCCTTAGTTCTGTATAATGTAAGAAGAAATAAATGAACCGAATGATTACAAGAGATTCTCAGAGGAGAGGTTTAGTTAGCTATGTAGATTTAGTTTCTTTATACGCGATTATTTTTAAAAGAGAATTTTCTTTTTTTTTCTTATTATAAGATACAATGTATACGAGTATGTTTTCTCCTAACTCATTTTGCTTTGTTCGTTGTAATGATTAAAACAAAATTTTTTTTTGAAGGAATAACTTTTCATAGGAGATTTGATCTTAGCGCTTTTGATCTCTCTGATTGCAGCTTTGCCCCCTTAATCAACAAAATTATTATTATTTAAATTATGTTTCTTATTTTTGTAGGCCAAATGATATAGCTCTATGTGCTATTTTTGAGATGCTCTGGCCACAGGTACGTATAGTAGATTACATCCAAACGTCATGTAATATAGATTATAGCCTTCCTCGATAAATATATCTAACACAAAAATGTTTTTGTATTTAAGTCAGTAGGCAGTAATTAAGGCCCTCATAGCACATAGACACAAGCGTGCGGCTTTATACGCAACGTGTGTGGGATTCGATTTGCACTCGGGGGAGCGACATATTTAATATATTTCAGGTAACGAAGTATAGCGCGACGTTGAGTTCCACCATACAAAGCGCAATGTCTCAAGAATTCGGAGAAATCGGAGTGCCTTAGCATTAGTTCCCAGGTTCCCATGCCTAACCCGTGATAAGCGCGTTCAAATAAACTCTTCAGCTTCATAATCTTGAATACAAATAAGTATATATTTATAATGAAAAGATTACCATTCTTTTGATTTTTCCGTTTCTCCTCCACAGGTTTATAACGGCAACAGGTGTGTGATGCAAGTGAGACACCTCAATGATCACGTGCGTGCGCTGCAACAGCTGCCAGGAGCTAAATGACGCCATGTCCAAGAAACATTCGCCGCAACCCAGTACGTACTTCTATTAAATAAAACTACGAAATTTATAATTAATTTGGTATTAGATATGACTTTTTTAGCCATTTGTGGTATTTCCTGCGTAGGGTAATATGGAGATAAAAATAATGATCTGTGCAACATTTGACTTTAAATTTGGCAGTTGTGGATTCGATTCCTATTCGGAGAAATTTATTATTTTAATTATTATTATTTTCTCGCTCTAGTAACAAAACAAAGCGCGGTGTTCCCCAATTAACACGCAATGTCTTGAAAATTGGGTGGAAGTATTTTAGCACAAAAATTCCTTTGCATATTTCTAAACTAAATGAAAGGTCATGTAACTAATTGAACAAATATTAACAAAAATAAAGTAAATTTCTGTAAAACATTTTGTAAAAAATACAATCCGTCAATCTGTCGAGGCCAGTCGTGGCGCACGCGCGTAAAGGCGACAAGTTCTGAAAAAATAGTGTGAAATCCAGCGGAGTGTCTTAATACTAGATTTCCTCTTCCTATCATGCTGTGTGCTATATGGCGTGACGCTAAAAAAAAGACAAAGCATAGCTCAACATAAATTTAAAACTGCCCTTTAACAGTAGTCCACTTATTTTACCTTTTCAAATAAAAAAATATATAGGGGAATTGTGCTTAAGATGGCATACGAAGATAAGATGACACACTGCCAATATTGATTTAAATATTTGCGCTAAGTGTGATCTTATGACGTTTTAGAGAGTGTCTTTAGATATCGCTAGTATTCAAATTCATTTTGACGGAAGGTAAACGCAGATTGGCAAGTAGTTCATGTTTTCGTAATTTTGAATAGCAGAAAATTTTTCTTTCGCTTTTGCTTGGTGGTGAAAATACACGTAAGGTAAGGATTTTCTACTTGAAGTAATTTTTAATGTAAAATAGGCTTATTGTATGACACAACTAACGCTAAAAGCGCATTCTTACCCATAAACTTTTGTCACAACTGTTACAATTAAATTCACATATCTATTGGGTAAGATGACATACAAAACGTGAGTATAAGATGGCATACTATGTCATCTTACACTTATAAATAGGATTGATTAAGAAGCCAGAAGGGAAAAGCGTACTTAATGAAATTTCTCCATTGCAAAAGTCTACTTCTACAGGAAAATCACGTGTGAACAAAAAAGTCAGTGGATCGCAGGTTATGACGTCTATGTCATCTTACCCTATAGGTATGTCGTCTTACACCGGTCGACCTAAGTGCGATTTATGTTTGTTTTTTTTTATTTTATGTTGCTTTGATTGTTCTGAAACTACAATACTTTCGTTGATTATGATATATATGATAATATACGCAATGTCCTGATCTCACATGACTTCATTTATTTCAAATATTTGTCTTGGAAGAAAAAGTATGTCATCTTAAGCACAATTCCCCTAATAACAAAAATATTAACATAAAACATCACGTTTCGTGTCGGTCGCTTGATCCATTTAAGGAAAATATTTACCTATAGTTTAAACGAAAATTTACGGGAATTGCGGAACAAAGTTGAGTCTACGTCGATATCTGTTTAAAGAGGGGAAAAAATACAATTTATAAAACAACACTAGTCATTTGCCCTGAAATATTATGAGGCCAGTCGTGGCGCAGCGGCACGAAGTGTGGCTATAAAACCGACTGGTTGTGGGTTTGATCCCCGCTCGAGGAGATGAAATATTTACTTAAATTTATATTTCCATTTCTTCGATCTGGTGTTGAGGTTAATCGCGGCGTTGAGTTCTGCCGCTCAACACGCAATGCCTCCAGAATTCGGTAGAAAGTGGGGAACGGAATGTCTTAACACTAGGTTCCCTCTGCCTACCCTGCTGTATGCGGGATACAGCGTGAAGCTTTAAAAAAATATATAAATATTATGATATAAAAATTCACATTCAAAAAACTCTTCTAGCTTTTTATAGTGAAATATGATATTTCAATAGAGCGATGGATGTCCTGTTTTTTAAAAATACTACAAGTATTTGTTACTTACTGTAACTACAAGCAGTTAGAATTTCTTAATATATATATATATTTTTTAAATATTTATATTTTCCTAATATATTTAGAAAAGTATGTCCGGATTGCGGTCTTTATGGAGTTACAAAGTTAAAATGTTTTATCGATACGGGAACTTGTTTTTTAATTATATATAATACAAATAGGTATAGGTTGCTTAATAGAACTGAAACTTTCAAAGTTCATGTTAGGTTTCATAGTGTTCATACATTACTAACAAATGAACACATTTCTAAATTTTCGAAGTCAGTTTTATTATAATTATTATATATATAAAACTAATTCATTTTGTGTTATAAGTAAAAGTAAAGCCTTTGAAGTATTACAAGAATTGAATGCTATCGAAGTTCCCTTTTTCTCCTTACGTAGAAAAAGTCTCGTCTTATTATTTTCAAGTAGACACAGAATGTGGTGAAAAGTAAAAAAATGTAACTTCAGTCTAGTCAGAGATATGGATCACTAGCCAAATATGGAACTCTGATCTAATTAGTAAAGCTTATTGACACATTACATACATACATACATTTGACTATTCCGAGTAGATATAACGTCAAAGATTTTTTTATTTACATGATTTTAGACATTATTTACAAACTCTGTATGTATTGCGGCGGAACCCAACGCCGTGATTTGCTTCGTTACCAGAGCGAGAATATGAAAATAATTAATATTTAATTTCATCGAATGGTAATCGAACTCACAACTGGTCGCGTTTACAGTCGCACGCACGTGGCCCTGCGCCATGACTAGTCTTATTGAAAATAACTATTTGAAACCATCTTATTAAATGTTATCACAAGAAGAACATACTCTTAGCGTAGCTGGAAAGTTATCAGTATACTACGTACTATAAATACAAAGGAAGGTTAAGTGTGGCAATTGATAGAAAAAGAGCCAACAAGTGGAGTTTAACCCTGCACTGCCATGAAAATAAACTCATTTCGAGCTATTTTCATTTCCCCTCCCGCACTCCAGTGGAGATCGAACACACTACCAACGTGTTTACAGTTTGAGACTGTGCCAAGACTTGTATCCCTTACAAAAAATATTTCTAATATCGTTATTCACGTAAATCTGGTATTTTTTGTAAATAATTCTGTGAGACGGAACAAAATTCGCTGTAAACACGGCCGTGACATGTTTATATTAAAAGTAAATTGGACAATCTTGGAAGAATACCGTTTACTTGTTGTTCTTCGCTTTCGGCTACGTACGAGTTAGCTCTTTATAATAATATAGAATCTTATATTTTATACTTCATTTGAATATATTACATTTATTGTTATTGTATCTTTAACCAACGGAGTTGAAGGTGAGTAATGTTTTTCTAATGTATGTATGTATAATGTATCTATTTCTCTTTTTGTTGAGTTCATCAGAATTATGATAGTGACATAGGTTATATAAATTTTCAAATGAAAGTGAAAAGACTCAATAACAAGAGTCAATAGTCGGCGTCGATGACTTTTTGGGCCACCATTTAACTCTTTTTTTTTTTTAAAGTGGCAACTGAAAAACGCAGTGAATCAATAACACATATAACGTTAAGTTTACTGTATATAAAATGTGTAATTTGTATAACTTTAAAACTAAGTTCCTGCTGCGGTGAATTATGTCAGAATTTTACATTCGGCTTAGATTCTCTTCTTTAACTGGATAATTTTGTGTCTACATGAAAAAAATATAAGGAGATTTAGGTAAAGAAAAATGAGAAGTTAAGAAACTTTGTTAGATAAAATGATTGTAATCCTTTAAAGGTTTTTCTTTTATTTATAAGCAAGTGTCTAAATTAGTATACAATTATAATAAAGTCGCCTCCATATACTTCGATATGATTTATTTCGATATGATATAACTTAATAGGTTATTTAAATTATTTTTTAAACAACATATACCTATTTGCTGTGTATCCTTATATAATATACGACATAAAAAATAAGTTTCTTTATAGATATAAAAAAATTTTTCAATATTGAAACTTCATAACTCTCTGCAATCATGAAAAAATAAATAGGAAAATGTTAATATTTTTAAGAAATTCAAATTGGTTACAAGCACTATTTACAAAAACAGCACATCCATTGCGCTGTTATTGTCTCCTGTTACAATATCATGTTTCACTATCAAAAGCTAGCAGAGTTTTTTTTTTAATGTGAATTTTTATATCATAATATTTAAATGAAATTATGTCACTCTAAGCCTGGGCGAGTGGCTAGTGTTGTTTTATAAGTTGTATTTTTCCCTTCTTTAAACAGATATCGACGTTGACCCAACTTTGTTTCGCAATTCCCGTAAATTTTTATTTAATCTGTAGGTAAATATTTTCCTTAAATGGATCAAGCGGCCGACACGAAGTGTTTTCTTTTCTGTAAATATTTTTGATGTTATATAATTTCTAATTTCAAAAGGTAAAATAAGTGGCCTACTGTTGAAGGGCATTTTTAAATTAAATTTATGTTAAGCTATCGTTTTACTTTTTTTGCACCTTCACGCTGTATCTTATATGGAGCAGAGTAGACAGAGTAGACAGAGGGTAGCCTAGTGTTAAGACACTCTGTTCTCCACTTTCCACTGAATTCTGGAGGCATTGCGCGGCGGAACTCAATGCCACGCTTTGCCTAAACACCAAAACGAAGAAAATAAAGTGTTTCATTTCCATTAGTGGGAATCGAATCCACAACCTTTCGCATCTACAGTCACACGCTTGTGCCTGGATCTTACATTACACCTACTAAAATCCAATGAAAACTATTAACTAAAATCCAATGAAAACTATTAACATTTATCACGATAATAATTTCTAGTTATGTAGTTAGATTTTGATAAACATTAGTCGGATTATGTTCAATTATTCATTCTATATGTATATAGTTAATGGGTTTAAATAATTAGGATTGTTAAAATTAATGAATGAAGTTACAATTTCTATTTATTATAGACTACATTTTATTTTAACAACCAAATTTTGTAACAATTTTTCTTCCAAAAAATGATCGAATTTCGTAACAATTTACCTAATGTACCAACCTAACATGGCGCAGCGTAATTTAAGGTACAATTTATTGCGGCTGTTGTGGCCAAATTTGATCGTATTTGAGTAATTTTACCAAAATGACATATCCTTAGTTATCATTATTATATATAGTTTAATAAAGAACTCTCTGACCACCCAGCTATACGCGGGATATAGTGTTAGAGCGGAGAAATGAAGATAATTCCGCCAAGTAGGAAACGAACACATAACCGTCGCGTTTATAATCATTCACTGTGCCGCTGACCCACTACGGTTTGCATGATTAATTACACAAATCTAATTAATTTAATAATACATTTACATTTATATTCTGAATATAGTTATAATTAAAATATCAGCTTCACGCTGTATCCCGCACACAGCAGGGTAAGCAGAGGGAAGTGTTAAGACACTCCGTTCCCCACTTTCTGCCGAATTCTGGAGGCATTGCCTGTTGAGTGGCAGAACAACAATCAACGCCGCGCTTGTCCTCGACACCAGAGCGAAGAAATGGAAATATAAATTTAAGTAAATATTTCATCTCCTCGAGTGGGGATCGAACCCATAACCAGTCTGTTTTACAGTCACACTTCGTGCCGCTGCGCCACGACTGGCCTCATTATTAAAATATATTAAGTAATTTTCGTAAATGTTAAAATGTAACAGTAGATGCGATAGATATATTACACGCAAAGTTCCGTGCCTATTCATTAAGGGAATAAATTTAAAATATGACCTCATTACCATCGTATTTCACGGTTTTATATACTTATGAGGTCAAATGAAAATTATATTTAGAACTTTTCTTTTTTAAGTCACATAAAGAAAATGTAGATATGTGATTTTGAACCTTATTAAGGTGATGAGAATGCTTAAGGCTTATCTATATTTTGTTTACTTAATTTGGTGCTTTTGCAGCTTATATTCTTTCTTTTTTATATATGAGATAATCTTAGTTTTATAATTCTTCTTAGTTTCTTAGTTTTAAGCATCTTGCACTTCATCATTCCATCATTTGTCGTGCTTTTTGCTAAAGTCTCTTTTCCCTTTACACATACCCCTGTCACTGCTTCCCTCATACAATCCCTAAGGCTCTGCTAACATACTTCAATATTTCCATTTCCAAATTCGCTGCTGTCAAGTTTCTTGGAAAGTCTTTCTTGTTATTTCTTTTTAATCGGTAGATCTTGAAGCTTTCAGCTTCTTATGCGACAGTTCGACTCCTAGTTTGGACACCTCGTGTAGTTACGCCAATCTGCGAACAAACCCCTTATTCTAGAAACGACTAGATAGGGGTCTGTTCTTAGCTCAGAACCACTAAGCACTTGCGTGTCCCTAACTTGGCTTCGAATACGCTGATCCAATAGGAATAACCTAAAAAACATATAAGACTAGGTTATATATAAAAATAATCGTGTGGAAAATTAGTGAATGAATTTATAATATACGGCCTATTACGTCGTCTGCTCATACGTAAACAGAAAATAACCTTTAGATCTACATATCTTTCGTTCTATGAAGTTGAATGTGAACTGAATATATGCCTATATAGTTTACTATATACTTAAGATGTAAATAAAATAGTTTTATATCAGCCTCACGCTTTTCCCTTATAGCAGGATAAAGGTATATAGATGTTCTTCACTTTCTGCCTAAATTTGAGACTGCGTGTTGACTAGCGGGGCTCAACGCCGCACTTTGCTTGATACCAAAGCGAGGAAATAGAAATATTAAATTATTTGTTTACTCGAGTGGGAATCGAACTCACAATCTGTCGGGTTACAGTCACATGTTTGTGCCCCTGGTCTACGATTGCTCTTAACTCTTCTTGGTATACGCGATATAAGTAACTGTCTAAAGAGTCTGAACGAAATCAGAAAACTGATAATTTATACCTTGGATTGAAGTCATTTTTTAATTTGAATAGTAACTCTCAAAAAAGTATTACAAAATTAGAAAATGTATAATTTATACTTTGGTATAGTAGTCATTTATATGATTTTTAAATAAATATAAATGTTAATAAAAAAAATCATTAACAAAGATCCGGGGGGGGGGGGGGGGGAGATCATAGCTGTATGATCCCATGGAAAATGTTATCTTTAAAAAACATATTTTATTTTTAACTGTTGAAGTGAAAGAAGAAGTGACTCATCCTGGGTTTTTACTGTTTTTTAATCGATAGCACATTTTTAAACATCCTTAACTGTGGTACTTAAGAAAGAAACTATGAAATAAAATAATAAAATCTTTTCAGAATAAATGCATTTCATACAAATCCTTTAAGCCTTCACCTTTATAGATTTATATATGAAATTGTGAGCAAGAGAGAAATGGATTTAAATAAAAATATGAGTACATCGTAAGAAGATTATTTTTAGATTTTGTCCAGTCGTGGCGCAGGGGCACAAGGTGTGACTGTAAACGCGGCTAGTTGTGGATTCGATGCCCAATATACTTTCATTTCTTCGCTCTGGTGTAGAGGTGCGCGGTGTTGACTTCCGCCACTCAATATGCAATGCCTAGTATATTGGTAGTGTATTCCTTTTTGGAGAAACATTATTACAATTTCAAAATATATTTTCGACCTGTTGACAAATAAATTGTAGTGTTGGAAACTCAAATTTCAATTTAGATATATTCTATTGCAATAATAATGAAATATAAAGTAGTACTTAAGCGTTTTGGATAATTTCATATTTTTAAAGTTTTAAACGTGTTATTTCAAACTTAGGAAAGTATAGATAATTTTAATTCTAATCCTAATAAATTTCAAATATTTAACGAAAACTGGACGTAGATTTTGAACGTAACAAATTATATAATTTGTCCAAGCCTTCTATTCAATTGAAGTATATTCATATTCCACCAACGCAAAATGTATATTTGTTACAACTTTTCTCATTAACATAATTAACTAATTGCCTAAGTTCGCTTGAAATTTACTTAATTGCAGTTAGGCATGTTTCTTTAAAGGCCGACTCATTATTTTTTATATTTACTATATTATTTAAATTTTTACGATATGAAATAAAATTGTTTAGATTTCTTATGTTATAAAAAAATATATATAATCAAAAACTGAAATGTACATATGTGAGGTGTATTTTTTAATAAGTAGTGTTAATGGTTGTTATTAAAAAAAATATAATTACAAAAATATTGCAAAATATATTTTTTTAAATATTTGCGCCTTTTAAATATTTGAAACCGATTTCAAAACAGTCAAAACTGAATTTTGCGACAACAGGAGCCTACTGAAATACTTCAAAAGTGATATTTGTTATTTTAATAGATTTCTTGTTGCTTTGCACTAAGTGATCTAACCAGAGAAACCAGAGAAAGAAACATTTACAAAACACAATATTTATCGTCTTCTAGTGAATAAATTTATAACAATACTATAAAAGTTATGTTTAGAAGTACATACGAGAGTTCATACTCCTAATTAATTTAACCTTTTTATGCTAAAAGGGTTTCGACCTTTGTCCCAATTTACTAATTGCGGTTAATTTAACAAGTCCTTAATCACTCTTCCAAAATGTGTATTTATTTAAAAACATTAAATTATTTATTTTCGTTTTAAAAAAATGTTTAACTTAATATATTAAAAATACACCTGGGATGAACTTTTGTATTTCTCCGCCTACCACTGAATATAGGAGAGAAGAATGTAAATAAAAGATTTAAAGGCTTAATTATAATATAAATAGCAGGATCAATAGAGTTCTTACAAATAAATTATAAGGAAATCGTCACTTCGGAAGCAAAATGTTTGGGTTGAATCCGAAGCAATAAAACGCAGGCGGTGCTCGACCTTGCCTCGTATTGAATAAATTCATACACTCATGATTTTATTATAGGGCTTCTTATTACGTTGCGTTTAATGTTTAAGAATTCAGCAAGATAAAAAAAAATAATAAACAATACCTTATTAAAAATTATGAATTAAGTATTTAGGGGAAAGCTTAGAAGTAGGTAAGTTACACTTTTCAAAAGTTTTTGTCTTTTAGAGAAACTCAATATAACTAATTCTATATGTGAGACAGTCGTAACCCAACAACTCGGCATGTGACTATAAGCGCGAATATTGTGGGTTCGATTCCTACTCATGTGTAGGTTTCATTTTCATTTCATATATCCACTCTGGCAACAAGATAAATTTCTCTGGCAACAAGATAGATTGCGATGAGCTCTGCCATTGAACACGAAATATATCGAAAAATAGACGGAAAATGTCTTCACACTAAGTTCCCTCTATCCTCCCTGTTAAATGCATGATACAGCGTAAAATAAATCTTAGTACAATATGAGGCTACGACCATCGCGTTATGCGCCACAGTGGCTTTATGTAGATTTTCTTCACTTAACTTAAATTATATTTTATCTGCGTGATTGAATATTCGAAGTGCCTCAACGAATTCTTTATTATACAAAAATAAATATAGGTGGAATTCATCTGTTTGGTTCTAACATACGATGATATATCAATTAATTAGCATCCCCTTTTACTAAATTTAACCTTTGTTCTAATACTGAGGCCATCGTGGCGCAGTAGCACAGACTCTGACTATTAATGATATAGTAGTTTTCGTTTTTTAGTTGGTAACTGGTTGAGTTCTATGGTCTTTTTCATTGATATTATATTTTAGTTCTACAATTTTAACATTTTACAATATTCACACACACGTAAGACTATATATATGTATATGTAACTAATATAGATAATAACTTTCCATACACACCGGCGGCTGCAATATCGCAGTCCCGATCCGTACAACTGGGTCGAAATGAAGGCAACGTTATAAAACGTTATTGTAGCTTCTAAGTACATATTACGAGGCAGCGACACATTTACAACGCTGTACCTGCTTGTACTAGGTCTATATGAACTGAACAATGATAAAGTTAAAATAATAAAATATATTAAAATAAAAGATAAAGCGCGGCGTTCGTCCGATCTTCAACAAGTAATGCCTCGAAAATTGGGCGCAAAGTGGTGCCGAATGTCTTAATTTATGTTCCTTTTGCCTTTATTAGGGTGAATTATGCGGGATACAGCGTGAAGCTTTAAAAAATCTTATAATGCTGTGTATTTTACGCAAGAAACAGGAAAAATTAATTAAAAACCTGATTTATTTTTAAGTTAACTTATTTACTAAAAGTGGTTGCCATATTGAATGTAGTGTTCTCGAATGAAGGAGAAAGTGAAAAATATTTTAAATATTAGTTTATATTTCTGGTTTTTTTTGTTAATAAATCTTTACAGGTGTAGAGGAGTTCGTGGCGCAGTTTTAACTTGCCTGACTATACGATAGCGATAGAGTTCATATCTCGTTCATGGAATATTTTACAACACAGATAATTTGATGTATTCCACAGTATAGAATAGGTATAAACTCTATAAAATAGATACAGACGTCAAATATAGAGGTTTTTCTGGCTATCCTGCAAGTTACAGGATGTGCTTGCATATGAAAAATGATCACTATTTAAAATTAGAAATATTTAATATAATTATGAAAAATAAAAGATAGTGAGATTAATTAATAAAATCGTCTTTTACTTTAATTGAAAAAAATAAAAGAGTCTTAACTCTTTTACATAAATAACTTGATAGTTTTATTTCTTCGTCTATATTAGAATATCTCACTCACAGTCATACAGTATATTTGTGGCGCTGGTGCACTAAGGTGTTGTTGTAACGTGACGGTTGTGGGTGCAATCACCACTCAGGGGAATGAATTATTATTTATTAATATTTGCTTTAACATCAAGGCTAGCTGTTACAGCTATTCTTACTCAAATTACGAAAATAAAATACAAAATACATCTTTATGATTTGTTCAAAAAAATAATTTTCACTATTAAAATGTATGATACAGCGTGAAGATGAAGTATTAAACAAATTTCTACCGTGTTCTTTTAAACCA
>JAATLQ010033076.1:0-33752 GCA_013421005.1 Heliconius erato x Heliconius himera | reverse complement strand
GAGCCGTAACCGCTGATGGTAGAAACGTGAAATTTGGGCAGATGTTTATTTTCATATTCTGGACATCCACTAAGAAGGGAATTTGAAAAATTTTAACCCTAAAGGGATGAAATAGGGGTTGAAAGTTTGTATGGAATTTTTTTTTAATCTGTACCGATTTTTATAAAATTTGAAATTCAGACTCTTAAAAATATTTCATTGAACACGTATTTCATGGTTTTTAAGAATTCACCCCCTAAAGGTTCAAATAAGGGGTTGAAAGTTTATATGGAAAAATCTTTAAATTGCCACCGATTTCTATAAAAATTTAAAATCAGACTGTTAAAAATATTTTATTGAACACGTTTTTCGTGGTTTTTTTAGAATTCCCTCCTAATAAGCGGGCGAAGCCGCGCGCGCCCTCTAGTATATCATATTTTTTTATGACATACAAACGTCACACCAAACGCCACAACGAACTAAGCTAACTTAAAATTTGTTCTTGTTCCTATTAAGCACAAGAAAGCTACAGGAAATATAGCAACGCGCACTGTATTGTATGGTTCTTTGATTATGGCGTTCCGAGCGTGCCAGTTGAGTCTATTAAGATGTAGAGTGCGATAATCATAACTCTATATATAACACATTTTTTTGGATCTCCGAGCTAAAGTCAAAAATCAAGGATAACAATAAAAAAATGTATTAAAAAACATTAATCACAAGGCAAATAAAAACAATACAAATCACTTCAAAATTATTTTCTCGTTCTCTTGGTCGTCCTGGAAAGGATATAATTAGTAGCTTCATGCTGTATTATTTAAAAGGGTCGAGTAAGGAGACACTCCGTCCTCCCTCGCACCCCTTTAATTTTAGAGACATAATGTTGTGCCGCGTACAGTGTTGTTTTGTAATCGAATCCACAACCATCGTATTTATAGTCTTACGCTGTGCCACTACACCACGGCAGTAACATATCCTATTGAAATAAAAAATATTTTGTACAAATTGAAAAGCGAATCTAATTGTAAGGTAAACAAATACAAAAGATAAATAAGTATATCGTTAAAAAAGGGATCAAACAAGACCAGTAACGGCTCCATCCTTGAGGTGTTTAAAAGTCCTGAAAGTTAAGTGCTTAAAGTTCTTTTACTTGTTGTGTTTCATTGCATGTGAACGGGTTGCGCAACTTTGATCAGCTTGGCATCTGGCTTCCCTCAAGACGGCGGATCCCGTAGGAACAGCTTTCAATTTACCTTATATACGCTAGCGGTCAGGATATTTCGGTAGCGCTATTCAGGAATTGTATGATAAAATTGGATTATTTTACCTTTTTAAGAGATATTTTAGTTGTATATTTTTTATTCTAGTATAATAATAGAACTTTAGTTATTATTTGTCATTTGGTGTTATTAAAAATTAATGTTTATTAGCTTTTTTGAAGAGATTGAAGAAGGGATTTAAAATGGTGATACTTAAAAAAATAACCTTACACAGTATCCTGCATACAACAGAGTAGGCAGGGTGGGCATAGTGTTAAGACACTTTTTTCGCCAGTTTCTGAATCAATTTTTGAGACATTAGGTGAATGGTAGAACTCGCAGCGTGTGTTTACTACTATAAATCACCGTATATGTAGTATGTGATATTTATATATTAATTATACATTACAGTATTAAATAATTAATTTTAATGTTATAATTTAATCTGTGAAATAATATATTATTGATAAAAATCTTTGATTACAGCTATATTTTTGTATAGTGGAGTTCGTTAACAAATGACTTGTTTCTCTAATTGACGTATAAGTTAATAACCATTTTTAGACTTTTTTAAAAATTTTATAAAAATATTAGGTAATCCATATTTGTATCCTCTCAAAGAGCCTCATTCGTTGCGGTTTAGTACGCTAATTTAATTTAATTTATTTTGTAGTTTGGAACGCGTTCATTAGAGTAGAATTATAAAGTAAAGTGAATTTACTTATGCATTGAATTTGCTTGTATCTACTGAAATTATAATATTGTAGCAGTCGGTGCGTTGTGTTTTCTTGTCTTATTTTTTTAGTTTTTTCTGGGATTTCGGGAAATCCCAAAGAAAACGGAGAAAAATAACACAAAAAATAGGTTCTTTTGTGTCCTACCTTAATACTTTCTCCCTATTCAGGGAGTGTAGGGTATATATAACCTTCATACCAAATTATAAACTCTTAAATCTTGTAGTTTCACGTGTGTGAGCTGTTACTGAGTAAATTTTAGACCTAGTTTTCAAAGTGAATTATAGTTAATAATAATAAAAACGCATATTGCAAACATTTAAAGTATCTTATTTTTAATAAAATAAAGTCTAAAGCTATCTATGAACACAATAGTTATTAATGTCATTCGAAAAACACGATATTACAATAATAATATTATTATTGTAAAAAAATAAATCAGCTTCACGCTGTATCCCACACACAGCAGGGTAGGCAGAGGGAACCTTGTGTTAAGACACTGCGTTCCCCACTTTCTGCTGAATTCTGGAGGCATTGCGTGTTGAGTGGCAGAACTCAACACCGCGCTTAGGCTCGACACCAGAGCGAAGAAATGGAAATATAAATTTAAGTAAATATTTCATCTCCTCGAGTGGGGATTGAATCCACAACCAGTCGATTTTACAGTCACACTTCGTGCCGCTGCGCCACGACTGGCCTTTATTGGTGATTATTATTGTATAAACGTAAAATCACAAAAATCCATTTTTGTAGATTATACAGCAGAATTCATTTGAAAAATTTATTAAATCATTTCATATTATTAACACTATAGTGCACACAGTATAGTGTAACCAACGACAAGTAATAGTTTTCATATATTTAATTACTAAAATAGCTACAAACTTTATTAAAATAACACATTTAGCTCTCGATCGTTTGATAGCGTATAAACGGCCATTACAGTGTTCACATACTGAGGGTGCTTGTAATAGAATAACAGAGCGGCACGGCGCGGCCATTTAACATGATTATAAAAGCTAACAGTACATATTAGACTAGAAAATTAAATTAGGCTTCGATAAAATTATTAGTTGAGGCTATCGTGGCGTAGTGGGACAGCAAGTGTGTAAATGCGGTGGATGTGGGTTCGGAAGAACGATTATACTTAGAATTATCTTTTCCTAAGGCCCGTCGTTGGACAGAGGCACAAGCGTGTGACTGTAAATGTGATAGATTATGGGTTCGATTCCCATTCGAGAAAATGATATATTTAATATTTTCATTTGGCGAAAAATTAAAAACTTCTGTCTTAATACTAGGTTCTCTCTGCGTAGCCAGCTGTGCATGGGATACAGTGTGAAGCTAAAAAAATTTTTTCTTCATTTTGGTAAAGAATAAATTAATAATTTAAAAAAAAAAATTATTAATAGTTTTAAAAATAATTCCAAGATATGATAGTCTAGTGGAATTGAAGGATGATAGAGTCATCCATCTTTCAATTCCACCAGACTAGCTTGATGGTACTGTAATATTATATTGTCATCTAATCTACATATATTTACCAAATTGCATGACGATACAACAACTAGAAGTACGTGTAATTCAATTACTTAGATTTTATTATGAAATTACTTAGTTACAGTTCGACCTAACAAAAGCGTGTTAAAAAAGGGCGGCGTTAAGCTCTGCTACTTAATACTCATTATCTCAAATTCAAGCGAAGAGCGGACAATGGTGTATTCTGATTCTAGTTTTTCTCCTGTTATGCCAGGAAAAAACGAGAAACGAAAAATAAATATCATATATATTTCAAACCAAAAAAATCAAATCAGCTTCACGCTGTATCCCGCACACAGCAGGGTAGGCAGAGGGAACCTAGTGTTAAGACACTCCGTTCCCCACTTTTTGCCGATTTCTGGAGGCATTGCGTGTTGAGTGGCAGAACTCAACGCCGCGCTTAACCTCGACACCAGAGCGAAGAAATGGAAATAAAATTTAAGTAAATATTTCATCTCCTCGAGTGGGGATCGAACCCACAACCAGTCGGTTTTACAGTCACACCTCGTGCCACTGCGTCACCAGTGGCCTCAATATATATTTCGTTACATCGTTTATAGTTTAAAGGTTTCGGGAATGCCATATATTTCTGTAAAGCTAGGAATCAATAACTTAGAGGTTTAGTGCCGTCTCTACAATAAGCCATCATTCAATCAGGCGTAGAGCTTATGTTTGATATGCGTTTCGATGACATCGTAGTGCATCTACGAGAAAATTTATAATTTACACATACACATATTTAAACATATATAGCACGCAAGCAGCTTCTTGTTTTTAAATACAACCTAGTATCAAGAGACTTCGTTCTTCTGAAACGTTCTTTCTTCTTTTTTGCTCAACTCAAAGCGGCATATTCTTTTGCTTGAGGGGAAAAAGGAAATTATTCATAACCCCGAACGGGGATCGAATCCACAATCATCATGTTGGCAGTCAGATGTTCTAAATGTGTGTGTGTGTGCCATAGAGAGTAATATAACATAAAAAAAATCAAATAAATCAGCTCCATGCTGTATCCCGCGTACAGCAGAGTAGGCAGAGAGAACCCACTGTTAAGACACTCCGTTCCCCATTTTCCGCCGAATTCTGAAGTTGCGTGTTGTGTGGTAGAGATCAAATCCACAACCAGTCGATTAAACAGTCACAATTTGTGCCCCTTTGCCACGACTAGCCTAAAATATTAATATGATTTAAAAATATTAAATTTTAAGGCTGAGGCTCGAATTAAATTTATTTAGCTGCTTAAGCTACTTTCTTGTTTTTATCTGTAATCGTATTAGTATATTTGATATATTCTTACCATGTTCTACATTTAGTTTCACCTTCACGCTGTATCTCCACATAGAAGGATAAGCAGAGGGAACCTAGTGTTATGACACTTCGTTCCCCATTTTCTCTCGACACCTAACCGAAGAAATGAAAATATTAAATATTTGATTTCCTCGAGTGATGATCAAACTCACAACCAGTCGCGGTACAGTTACACACTTGTGCCCTACGCCACTTAAGCTGCATTTTTGCCTTTAATTATTTTTTGCTTATTTAAAACATTATGATTGTGTTAGCCAACTCTAAACTTTACCTTACCGCAATTTAAAAATAGAAATACTTTCAAATATACTTAGTTTTCTAGGAAATAAGCATTTCACTGATAGAAAACTTAGTGTACAATTACCACGTACTGTACATTAATCACCTACGCTACACGCTACGTGGCTGTCGTTTACTATTTTATACGTTTGTAAGGACTTTTTTATCTGCAAATAGTTTATTTAAAAATATATTGATAGAGATTAAACTTCATGATTATATATGTAAGTCAAAAAATATGATATTTTGTTTACTTAAAACTATTTAAGTATTTGTTATTTGGTAGAACATATTTTTTTACCTTCACGCTGTATCCCGTACATAGCAGGGCATCTGGGAAACAAGTGTTAAGACACGTTTCTAACAAGGCCTTTCGTTCCCCATTTTACGCTAATTTTACCAGGAGGGGAAAATGAACATATTTTATTCCTTCGAGTGGAAATCGAACCTACAAATCGAACAGCCTCCTAACATCATATAAAATGTATTATTTTATTGCTTGTTTATTTGACTTAGAAAATTACTCTTTAGAAAATGCCTACTTCGTAAATAGCTGCCTACGCACATGTCAGCTCCACGACTCTAGTGCCTAAAGCTGTTCGTTGATTGGCCTTTCAATCAAAATGTCTTCAAAAATATGAATCTAAGATCGTTGTATTAACTTAAATCATGGAAGTAATTCACAAAATTTTGTATTTTTAAGCACCACAATATGTGAAAAAAGTTTACAAAGTTCCAACAATTTCATATTATATAGACATTTGAAGGGTAAATGGGTTTATATCATATTAAAATCTATAATTGTATTCCCAATATATAGATTTTCTCTATATATAGATCATAATTAAATGACGTCATAGCGATGCTTAAGTCAAAGCGCAGAATGAAGGTTTAAATTGAATATCCATTGCCAATACATATTCAAAAATTGGAATGAACTGCCAAGACAAATTGAGTAGAATGTAAATGTAACGAAAGATGCATTTTAAATTCATGAGTTTCAGGCTGCTATCAGCTGTTTACAGTACGCTCTTTACTTACCTAGGGTAATAGATGGAATATCCATCACTTCCTGAATTTAAATGGGTCTTATAAATAAATTTTTACATACAAAATAACTAACTAAAGTTCACGAGGCGTTAGCTGAGTTTTGCATTTGTGTGAGTTATTATAAAAGTAGAACAAAAAAGAAAATAAAAACAAAATATCAATTCTTCTACGCCAATAAATATAAAATTGTATCATTTGAGTACATTTTCACATCGCAATTGAATGATAAATGAGTTTGGGCCAAGCCAATTAATTTACTTTTACATTATACATACATATGTATATGTAAACTCAAACAAATGCAAAGCTCACCTTAGACCTCGTGGACTGCACCTATTAAAATTTCCTAATCACCATTACGGAAGGAAGTCGAAAATACTTATTTATAGTAGACAAGGCAATAGGAAAAATTCAAGTATCTAAAAGTAAATATTTGATGTAATATAAACACAGCTTCGTTATAAACGATTTATGTTTATAAGAATTGTACGCGAATAAAAATTGCTTCTAAAGCATGACTTCTGCGATCATTTTCTTATATACATTCTCTTTCTGTAATAACAAACATTAAATCTTTTACTGTGAATTGTATTGGAATGTTTTTTTTATGCATATACCAATCTTCGAAAATTAGAGTATCTTGGTAGCATACTCTACTTAAAATGCTTCACGATATATCATGATGTATCTCTCACATAGCAGGGTACAGAAAAGGAACCTGGGAACCTAGTGTATCTAGACAGGCTGCTTCTATTAAAACACTTCGTTCCCTACATCCAGCCGAATTCTGAAGGCATTGCGTGTTGAGTTACGGCCAGCGATAGTTCAATCTATTTACACTAACATCTCATAACGTTCTGAAACAAACTTCTAAAACAATATTTATAAGAAAAGTAATCGACCTCCTGATTTTTATTTGAGGGCGACATTTTTGAACACAACCTCGCCGTTTTTATTTCTTTCGACGAAAAAGTACAAGGAGTTCTTTACTGAATTGTAAATACTAATTAGGTAACAATATTTTACTATGTAAATTTTAACTAGAAAGTTCAAAGGCGGTTTCGGTCCCTTAAATTTATTTTTATATTATAGACAAAGGATAATATACATATTTTTTAATAAGTATCCTAAGTCCTTTGTAATACCTCTAAGAATATGGGTACAAAGTTTTATGATAATCGGTCGAGTAATTTTGTTTTTAAAATATATAAAATACTGTGCTGCTTACCTACTACTGGAAATAAATAAGGTAAGTTGTACATATACAAAACTTGGAGCAGTTTATTTAAAACTCTTTTAATGTTTAAAATGAGAAACTTACTTTGTCAAAGGACTTTCTTCTGCATTGCGGTAGCATTAACCAATGTTTAAAATCGACGAATAGAGATTCGTTACTAAATGTGCGCAGTGGTTTGAAGAAAGTAAAAAAGAACAGATAAACAGAATGAACTAGATCATTTGTACTAAAAATAGAATATTTTCTGCAAATTATGTATTTAGAAAAGTTCTTTAATCTTTTAAATAGATGTGATAGTATACAGAAATCTTAGCATTCAATCATGATTACCATGGCCAGACCGACTAGTTTTTAATGCATTATTTTCATTTCCCCGCGTTTATAAATCAAAATGCGGCGTTTAATTCTGCCACTCAACAAGTAGTGTCTCCAATTCATGTGGAAAACAGAGAACGAAATCTACACATTAGATGTTCTTTAACTACATAAAAAGATAAAGAGTAAAACTAAATTACTAATTCTATATAATTTATATTTTTTTATTTTAGTATGACTTTTGTGGCTTAAAACTTATTGAAGACTAATTTTAAAATGATTTCCAAAACTAAAAAAAAATCAAAATTGAATAAAACACATTATCAGCTTCACGTATCCCGCACACAGCAGGGTAGGCGGAGGAAACCTAGTGTTAAGACACTCCGTTCTGCCGAATTCTGGAGGCATTGCGTGTTGAGTGGCAGAACTCAACGCCGCGCTTTGCCTCGACACCAGAGCGAAGAAATGGAAATATAAATTTAAGTAAATATTTCATCTCCTCAAGTGGGGATCGAACTCACAACCAGTCGGTTTTACAGTCACACTTTGTGCCGCTGCGCCACAACTGGCCTCATAAAACACATTATTTATTAGCTTTTTCAGTGAAAATTATACAATGGGATAAAAGAGAAGTTTCGATGCGAATTTCAAATTGTTTGGCATCCGTTGAAGCTAAACGACGATAAGGGCCCTCGATGCTCCATTTACTGTGGAATCTCTCTTGGATTTTCACAAAGTTATAAGAGGATGACGACAATGAATTGTGTATCTAACAAAACATTAAAATTGTTTATCATATTCAGTATTTAAATTATGGCATTTTATTATTATGAATTCATTTCTTCGCTGAAAATGAATGATTTTGACTTTGACTTTGAACCAACAACTACCATAAATATGACGCGACTGACGTGATTTCATCAGATGTGGTAGCATATCCATTCTCATATTTAATTAAAAGCTTTTATAAAGACTTGGTTATTTTATGCTTCATCCGTCCAATAACCGACATTAAATTACTTTTATTTTATTCAATTAGCGTCGAACGTGTTTTAAAATATTTTTCAATAAAATACTAATTTTTATCTGTATTTATATAGTAAATACTCTTTAGTATCAATTAACTATTATTTTTTATTTGATTTATTTTTCTCAACATTGAAGTAGTTAATAGTAAATTTGAGGCCAGTCATGGCGCAGCGGCACGAAGTGTGACTGTAAAACCAACTGGTTGTGGATTCGATCCCCACTCGAAGAGATGAAATATTTACTTAGCGAAGAAATGGAAATATAAATTTAAGTGGTGTCGAGGCAAAAGCGTGGCGTTGAGTTCTGCCACTCAACACGCAATGCCTCCTGAATTCGGCAGAAAGTGGGGAACGGAGTGTTTTAACACTAGGTTTCCTCTGCTTATCCTGCTGTGTGCGGGATATAGCGTGAAGCTGAAAAAAAAAGAAAGCAAGAAATTCAAATGGTGTTAAATCAACACATTTTTATCCTTTGAATAATCTTGGACAGAGTAAAAGCTTTCCTAATTAACGTTGCTTTTACGGTTACTTAATGTTCTGCAGTGGTCATTTTAAAACACATTGCGGAATCTTATCATAGACTCGTATATTCAGACCCACTACAGATTTATTTTATTTTTGAGGCGGTAAATTGAAGTTACAAGTTTGGCTTTGTATCTCGTTCTAATGTCATGTCTGCCATCGTCTTTTGTATAACATGTTGAAGAACAAACAGAATATTATAAAATATTTATTGGCAACTCAAGCAAGTGTCTCAAGTCGAAGTCTGTGCGCAAGTGTGGGTTCGATTCCTACTCGAGGAAAGGAAATATTTATCATTTTCATATCTTTGCTCTGCTACGAGCAAGACCTGTAGAATTCGGCGGAAAGTGGGGATAGGAAGTGTCCTAATGGAGAATGGAACATTCCATTCTTCCATCCTATAACTTAAGTGCGGTTTACAGCGTGAAGTTAACATCTAGTAGCATATAGGTTATATGTAGATAGGTTCCCTTTGCCCATCCTGCTATGTATGCTTAAAATGTTGATCTAAGCTACAAGAGTTGATTTATTGTAGTACTTACTATTTATTGGCTTCTACTAGAGATATTTTGGATATATTTTAAGCTATGATGATGTCTTAGTAAGTACAAAAGTATTTATCAGTTTAATTAATTCTTATTATTATGTTTCTTTTTGACAATTCTCGGATTCATAAATATAGACAAGGATACAGGGTCGACTTTTTGAAAAATTGGGAACTGGGGTATTAAAGGCCAGATTAGCCCCATAAACCAAGACAGCGACCGTGCGACAGCGAGTGGGCACCCGTTCACTATCACGGGGAGCTCGAGGAGTAAGCGGGTTTCCTCGTTATTATGCAAATTGGGCACTTCCACCCTTTCGAGCATATAGCACTCGCGCTCCACTCTGCTGATCAATAAAGGCAAGCCAGAGGCGGAGGATACATTACAATTCCCCTCCGAAGGTATCAGGTCCTAGGAGTCACAACTCCCGAACAGCTCGCCACAAGCTGCGGCGCGGGTTTATTATTATTATTAGGTTGCTTTTGATATAGCGTGATGTATCCCATACAAAGCAGGGTAGGCAGAGGGTTTGTGTTATTATTAATTAATTAATTAATCAATTATAAATTTATATTGTGTTCCATTTCAAAGTAGTTTATAGTCATCAAACAAAATACTGATAAAATATTTTTTTGTTTTAAATATTTGTAAGGTGGAACACATTGAATATGCTTTTTAATATTTCCCATATGGCATTCGTGACCGAATTGCATGGTTTGCATGTTTAGAAAACATTTACGGGTACCGCGTCAATAAAAATATATTATTCATATTGTACGTATAAATTACATAAGTATACTTAACTATAGTGCAATTGTGTTATATATGCACACCTAATTGAGCAATTTTTCTCTAAGGAGTTCTTCCAGTTCCTTGAGGCCAGTCGTGGCGCAGTGGTGTGGCGTGGTGGTCATAAACATGAAATGTACTTTGGTAACGACGTAAAGCTCGGCGTTGTGTTCCGCTACTCAACGCGCAACGTGGAACGGTAGTGTCTTAATGAGAACTGTGTGCGGGATACAGCGTGTAGCTATAAAAAAAAGTTCTTCCCCGGTCTGGGAAATGATAAAACCACTGAAAACTTCTTATTATAACACATTATTCTTCTATAAACAATATCATAAAATATGCATAAATTTAGATTTATATCCCATATCTTTTCCCTTTACACATCCCTCACAAAGTTAAGTAAATTAGGCAGAGTCAACCTAAAGCTAAGAACATTGTTTATTCTTGGTCTTCCTCTTTTTTCGTGCTCCATTTTTTTGGTCTCCTCTAATATTTTTTTGCGATTTATAGAAGACACTCTGATATATTTGTTAAATCAATAAAAGCGAATTTACCGTTTACTCCATACTTCGTCTATCAAAATAATAAACTGAATTCTTCTCTTTACCCAACCCAAAGTAACTTTTATACCTAATAGAAAAATATATTTACGTCAAATTCTCACAGAGCTGACGTGTGGTGTTCGTGGCTAGCATACATCGTTAAATTCGTATGACTGTGAAATAGCCCCGCGGGAGGTAGCAGCTATGTTAATGTTAATGTACGAGGATATATTAATTTAGCACGTATTTCGGACGTAAAATATAATTCACAACATCATCGTGGATCGTGGACTTATTCTCGGGAAGATTCCTATATTTAAATTATATTTACTTCTTTTTCTTTAATTTTATTTATTTAATATTTTCAGCATCACCTTTATCTTTATCTCATATACTATGGATGGGCTGAGGACTATTAGTAGTTAAATTATTTTCTTCTTTTATTTTTAAAAGTGTACAGCCATCGTGTGGCGGCGTTTGTTCGTAAACGTGATGATTATGGTTCTAATTCCCTTCGGAGTATAGAATTAATTTTATTTTCTGCTCCGATAAAGTAAGGCGAAAGCCTCGCTTTGCCTCGACATTAAGGAGAAAAAATGCAAATATTAAATATTTTATTTCCTTGAGTGGAAATCGAAGTCACAATCTGTTGTATTTACAATCACACATTGTGCCCCTGCACCACGACTGGCCTCAAATAACAAATAATAGGTAAATGGAATCATACTAAGTAATCGTAGTGTACATAATTTTTATATTTATTCTCTAAAGTGTATAATTTATAACTAAATCTACTAGCGATCAGGTCACGGCTTCCCCCGCGAAATCATAAAACCATACGTGTTTTATAATGTACTATAATCTTATAGGGAGTCAGTTCTCTTCGTCTTATTTTGATGATATAGCCAAATATATTTTTAAAAACATATATTTTTAATAAAAACTATCCTTTGTCCTTTCTAACACATCTAAAAATATGTGTACAAAGTTTCATGATAATCGGTTGAGTAGGTTTGTCGTGAAAACGTAACAAACAAACTGACATTCACATTTATAATATTAGTAGAATGACAGTATTGGACAGAAAATAATTGCTATTTGTTCAGTTATATTTACGTTCGTGCTAGTTGCTTTAATTTATTATATTGGTATTGGTTCAAATAATATATATGTTTCAGCTATAAATACAGTGGAATATAACTAAGAAATAAATTATGAAATGCTACAAACTTACTTACATTTCGTTGTATTAAAATATGTTATATTTACTGGGAGGCCGTCGAGGTGCAGAAGCACAAACGTGTACACTCACTTTCCCGCTCTGGTAACGAAGCAAAGCGCGGCGTTGAGTTCCGCCACTCAACATGCAAGAATTTGGCGGATAATGAATAACGGTAGTATTTTTATAGGAACGGAGTGTCTCAACACCTGGTGAGCTTAAGCTTAAGCGAGCACCTAAGCCTGAAGGTGCTGAGAAACGTTGTATCCCGCAAATAGCAGGGTAGTTAGAGGAAGGGCATTATTCATTTATTTTTATTTACTGCTATAAAATGCTCAAACATTCCGAAAACTAACAATTCTCTATTATAAGCTTGCTCTACATTTGAATTCTTCAATCTTTTGGATAGTCACTTCAATATGGAGGTCAGTGAAAGTTTGAATGATCTAGTGACTGACTATATTTTTGTTTATATTATATACAATTCAAATGTTCGTACTTTTATAAGTTTATAAATATAATATAAATATAAGCACTAGCTTTACATAAGGTTGTAGTAGCGCAAGCATATAAACTCTTGTGCAACTGCAAATGCGACAATTGTGGGTTCGTCCGTTTCTCACTTGGGGAAATACTTTATTTAAAAAAAACCGAACAAGTGCGAGCCGGGCTTACCCACCGAGGGTTCCGTAAAAAATTAGAGGTCTTGAGCTTTTTCTGAAATTCAGTCTTAGCTAAGCTAGTTTCAGATTTTTTCCTGAACTAGTACTACCTGTAGTTGCCCATTGTTCTTTAAATATTAAATATATTTTTCACTATTTTTTAAAAACATTCAAAGTCTACGGTTGTACATATAAAATGTAGTATTTATTTAGTAGAATAGTCGTGCAATTTTAACACAAATCAATCAATATTGGGTCATTTTGAAAGTATATTCATCCAGAAAGACTGCGTGGGTATTGTAATAAAAAAACCAATTATTACACGTGAATAAATCTGTTAGAACCCAGTACAGTTCTACGAATGTGGGATGGTCAGAATCGTTAAATTCATTAATAGTAATGATGTATTCATTGAAATAGAAAAGTTTTATTAGGATAAACCACTTTTGTTACATACTCTTTTTTACTTTTAAAATATTTTTCTTAATATATTTGAATAAGAAAAGTTATATGTAGTTTTTTTTTTGTTTTATAATATTTAAAAGTTATTGATAAAACGTCTATGTTTATTATATGTTAATTTTCTTATCATTTGGAAAGCAGATGAAATAAAATTTCGGGAACTTCATACTGAAGTGATTGTGCAATTAATAATATCTAAAACGTATTATATGATGGGAACGGAAGTGTGCCAATGGGAACGGAGTGTCTTAACAGAGGGAACCTAGGAACTTAGTAAAAAACACTTCGTTCCCATTAAGACACTTCGGTTACCCACTTTCCGCTGAAATCTGGACGCATGGCGAGCTGTGTGGTGAAACTCAACGCCGCCATTTGCCTCGTTACTAGAGCTAGTAAATGAAAATCCATTTCCTCGAATGGGAATCGAATCCACAACGTCACGACTGACCTCATTTTAAAACATACTTATATGTTCATATATTTGTTTCAGAGCGGTCAGAGGCGCTATCGGGAAGATTATCAAAGTCAGCATCTGAGTTATCATGTTCATCGCCCATACAGACGGCGCCGCCGCGAGCCCGGTCCGCGCACCACCACGCACCACTCTCTGTGGTACATAGGACACAACATTTCTTTAATAATTTGAAGGTAACCAAAATCTCAATGTTTATAAAAAAGATAAAGTATAAATTGTAGTTTATAGACAGCGGGACTCGAACCCGTGCCTCTTGAAAAGTAGTAACAAGCTTAATTCGAAGTACCTTGATAAGAACGTATGGCTTTGTCGTCAGAGCGCAAAGCGGTCGATTTCCAATAGTCGAGGGAACCTAGTGTTGAGATATTGCGTTGGCTGCTCTTTGTCCGTTTAAAGACGCTTAGGGACATGAATTATGAATGGTGGAACTTAACGCTGTGCTTTGTCTTGTTACCAGAACGAGAAAATAAAAATATCAAATCGTTCATTCACCCGAGTGGGAATCGAACCCACAATCGCCGTGTTATTAAAATATGTTCATAGAAAAACTATATGTATATAAATGTGTAAGTAGTATCTAATTTTGCAATGCTATCGGTACTCAGATTGGGATAGCTGATTTAAATTCCATATATACTGTACAAATAGTATGTAATAAGTATTAATAGAAATATATGGCATTATATTCTACCAGATTTTTTAGTAAAACGTGGTAGGATTTAAATATATATATTCATACCCTACCGCGTTTATATATGTATTAAATAACTGCATGTGTTATGAGTGTCGGAACTCAACACCGCATTTTGTCTTGGTACCGAGACGAAAATATGATAATAGTTCATTCTCTCAAGTGGGAATCGAACTCTCAACCGTTGCGTTTATAGCCAGACGCTGTCCCGCTGCGCTGATGACCTCATTTACAATTCATAGTTTAAACTATTTATTAACCATAGGATACTAAATTCTAAACTTACACTTAGTTAGGACTTTACATAATTGCCTCAGTCAATTGAACGTGCTAAACTTGTTTTTCGTGAGTTATTAAAAATTATATTTAAATGAATACTGCCATTCGAATTCAATTTCCAATTGAACGCAGACTGTCCATATTTTGAGTTTGAATGCGTCCGTTTCATTTATTAAATTATATAAATATTTTTGTTATTTTCGTCCATCAATTCAATATATTTTAATTGGATGGGAATTTTGAAAGGTGAAAAGATTAATTACAACTTTAACATTTTAAATATTTAAATTATAATTAATAATCAAATTTAAATATTTCAAAACATATTACAAATTTGAGCGTAGTGGGCTTCGAACTTGTATTCTTTAGAAATCGTCCAGGCGCAGAGCGCTGATTGGCTAGAGAGCCAATTGAGTAAGCTATACGTTCTTGTTGAGCTAAGTTGAATTTATTATACGCTTGAATATCTTATATATGCTTATTTCTTCTACGTTATATTAACTATTACGCGCGATGTAAAGTTCCTCCACTTAACACGCAATGTGCAAAATTGGGTGAAATTTCCCACTGGAATGGCATATCTTAACACTCGATTTCCTCCACATGCGGGAAATACCGAGAAGCTAAATAAAGCTACGCACAAATACTTTTCGCTTTACGCTTAGTCATCATGAAATATTAGACATTTTTTTTATTTTTAATGGAAAAATATAAAGTTCTATCTATACTACTATTATAAAACAGAACAGTTCATTTGTTTGTTTAGACACTAAGATTTTTGGATCTACGGGTCTGTTATATATTCAGACAAAAGTCAGCGATGGCATATATCTATCTCTTATTAATAAGTGACAATAAGGCGTTTTGTGACAAAAAATATTTTGAAATGACAACGTGATATTTGACTTCTTTTTATTTTACATTCATATTAAAGCTTACTGCTGTAAATTATTCCATCGTCAAAGAAATGTAATGAATGTAAACTTTTTTTAAACATTTTTAAAGTGTTATTCCACACTTAGGAAATTTCTAAATAAGTAATGTAAACTTTGGCTTTTATAGCATGTATTTTAGTCGTATCTTTTCAAGAAAAGTTAAAATTAAAATAATTCAACGCCCTGTTTACGGGCGCAAGCCAAAGCTCGAGTGCTGCGGGGGCCGCTCTTGCCGCCGATGACATCCCCTCAAGCAGTCGCGTAATTCTTGCACTTCCTCAGAATTATGAATACAAATTGTTCATGGTTGAATATAGAAATTATACAACCAACTTCTTGGCAAATGAAACAAATTAAAAAAGTATAGGTGGTATGCTGGCGAAGCCGCGAGTGAGCCGCTAGTCTAATATAATATATAGACAAATGTTCAAATTTTCACAAAAATTCCATTGTGCTGAGCTTAATATTATTCGTATATAGGATATAGTACAACCCTTACAACCGTAATTACCAATTAACGTGCAAACGACTTATTGTCAGAATTATGCATAATTTAACTGATGACGCTGTAACATGTCACGGTGCGGGGCCGTATTCAAAGCGCTCGATCCCAATTCCTCTTGCATACATTAGACGTTTGATATTACGAGTGACTGACACGTGCTTCGACGTGGGTAGGTATAGCTATTGTAATTTTGATTTTTTTGCTTCATAATTTTTTAGCACATTTCTTAATAGCCTGCTGTATGTGGCTAGATGGAGTGGCTCTATGCGGTTCTTTTTTTCAGCTTCAGATTGTTAACTATAGATAGCAGTGTAGACAGAGGGAGGAGGAAGGAGTTGTCGATAATGTTAGAACTATTAATAACTTAACTGATGACGCTGTAACTTATCACGGTGGCTGTATTCAAAACGCTTGATCCCAATTCCTCTTGCATTCTTGCATAAAGACGTTTAATGTAAACTGACGCGTGCTTCCACGTGACTCTGGCGCAAATATTTCCAATGGTAAGTATAGCCACTGTGGTTTTCGATTTTTTTTGCTTCAGAGTTTTTCAGAATATTAGCGGCTAGTAAGCTAGCCTGCTGTAGATAGAGTGACTCTTTTTTCTTTCAGCTTCATGCTGTATCCCGCATAGCAGTGTAGGTAGAGAGAGGAGGGAGGAGTAGGTTTGATTAAGTTAGAACTATTTATAGCTTAACTGATGACGCGATAACTTGTCACGGTAACCGTATTCAAAGCACTTGATCCCAATTCCTCTTGCATTCATTAAGACGTTTGATATTACGAGTGAGGGACACGTGCTTCAAAGTGACTCTTACACATGTGTTTTCAACGGAAGGTTTACGTACTGTGATTTTCGAAATTGTTTTTTTTTTGCTTCACGTTTTTTTAGCAGATCTATTACTATTCTACTGTAGATAGAGAGATTTTTTTTACTTCATGCTGTATCCTACAGATAGCCCGGTAGGCAGACGGAGTAGGGAGAAGTTGTTGATTTAAAATGTTTTTAGGAAATCGCAAAAAAAACACTTCAATTTGACATACAAAACTATAATATGTATAAAAAACTAGTATATTATTATAGAAAATTAGTTTTGTGTTCTATACGAGTACATTAATGAGAAAGGCTATATTATAACATGTTGATTGTTTCGATACAACCTACTGTTTCTACGATCACAGTCGGACATTTAGATTATATTATGGTTATATATCATACACAACTGTTAATGATTTATTTCCATTTGACTATAAGGGCACCACCACAATGAAATACAATATGTAAAATTCCATTAAAAAGAAAATTGGCTAAATAAGAGTGATAAGGCCAGACGTGGAGCAGAGGTAGAAGCGTGCGACTGGAAACGTGACAGGTTGTGGGTTCGATCTAGACTCGAAGAAATAAAGGATTTAATATTTTCATTTTCTCGGTCAGGAAACGACGCAAAGCACGGCGTTAGGTTCTATGTTAGGCGCAATGCATCTAGAATTTGGTGGAAAATGAATACTAATGTCAACAAAGTGTCTTAACGATAAGTTCCCAGGTTCCCGCTGCCTACCCTGCTAAGCGTAAAACTAAAAAAATAGAATATTGGCTACATAACAATCACGATAATCGTGATGATTCTACACTAGGGGACTTAAACACTTGCTGCGTTTTTTATTTCTTATTATTATTATTTTTTCTAGAAATAGAAAAAAAGAAAAAACAAAAATTTCAAAACGAATAATCAAAGCCGGACACTTTTAGGGGTAGTAAAAAAAGAACATCGTGATGATTTTTTTTTATATCTTTTGTTTAGTTTTTGACGCGCTTTATACGTGAACTCATTGAATTGAATTGAACACTATGGCATAGTGTGGCAAAAGATATTTGAAACTCGAAGTACAAATGCACTATACATAAAACTGCATATAAAAGGTTTGCAATTGCATTTAGTAATGTATTAAATAATTTGTCCTTGATATGTTATATGAAAAATAAAGGCTTAAAGTTTAAATAAGGCATTCAGGGTTGAGCGATAAAATTGGCTTATTATAGAATAGTTTAGTCTTAATCTTTTAAGCGCGTTACAAAGCGTCTTATAGCTCTATTAATTTTATAGTGGTAGTAGTAGAGGCCAGACGTGGAACAGCGGCACAAAGTGTGACTGTAAACGCGATTGATTGTGGGTTCAATTCCTTACTTGAGTAAATGAAATATTTAATATTTCTATTTTCTGCGCTCTGCTGTCGATGCAAAGCGCGGCGTTGACTCAACACGTCCAGAATTCGGCGGAAATTGGTGAACATACTTTCTACCATTAGGTTCCCTCTGACTACCCTGCTGTGTGCATGACGCTAAAAAAACTTCAAAGTGTAAAGTACGAATAACATATTTAATTATGTTTTTAGCTTCACGTGTACAGTCACATGCTTGTGCCACTGCGCTACGAGTAGTCTCAATGGACTTAGGATTATTTGAATACATATTATACAATTATACATAGAATTTCGATTGCTTTGCTGATCTCGATTTGTGATTACAAGCACTAAAATACTTGTGAATCTCAAGTGCGGGAATATTTATTAAATAAATAAATAAAAATAACTTACCATAGCACTAAAAGTAAATCAGAATTTTGCTTCATATCATTCTTTCTATCTATGTGAAAAAAAAAACTTTAAGTATCGTGCCTCCCGCCACAGGAGTAAATATCATCCGCATCACTTGGATGCATTTTTGATGTCTAACGTGCGTGCATCAAGGTCTTTCTTCCCACATACTTCCAAACTATGGAATGACCTTTCTCCAAAGGTGTTTCCTGAGCGTTATGATTTGGCCGATTTCAAGCGTCGTGTGTATAGGCATTTTCAACCTCAAGGCCGGCATCCCATAAGCCAACCCCTCAGGCTGTAGATGTTCATGGGCGAAGGTTCCTCCTACCATCAGGTGGTCCTTCGGCACGTTTGTCCGTTATTATAATACCTAAAAAAGTAACTATAAGTATAAAGTTGAATAAGTAAAAACAAAATGTATTTCGTTTTATTAATAAAAAAATACTTCTATTCCAGATTCGATGGCAACGTAGTAGAAGTCGGGAGAGATGTCCGGCTGGAAACATTCTCTCCTTAGCGCCAGGGTTAGATAGCAGTGGCACAGAGTACGCGGCGGAGAGCTCCGAGCATAGCACACCAGCTAATTCGCCTAGACGAAAAAAAAAAGGTAACAAACTGAAATTTTAAGTGTGGAATAACACTTTAAAAATGTTTAAAAACAATTAAGATACAGTCAAAATGCAAAAATCGTGTTTTGATTTCAACATTCGCGGTACATATAAAGAACGAAATATCCCTTCTAGTAAACGTTTACTTCCCACTTCGTCTAAACCAGTGGTTCCCAACCGGTGGTCCGCGGACCACCAGTGGTCCGCAGAAGCCTAAAAGTGGTCCGCGAACAATTTTAATTTTATGACTGGGGATGGTGAGACGAAGGTTCTGTTTAATTATCACAGTTAGTTTTTAATATACCTGCATGCAAAGTGGTCCCTGCAACCAAGAATGATATAAAAGTGGTCCTTGATCAAGAAAAGGTTGGGAACCCCTGGTCTAAACAGATTGACTTAAGTCTACATATTCCATTTTCCGCCAAATTCTCGAGATATTAAGTGTTGAGTGGCGAAGCCCAAAGCCAAGTTTTGCCTCGATAATCGAAATAGCAATATTAAATATTTTATTCCTCTGAGTAGGAATTAAACCCACAATCGTCGCGTTTACAGTCTCACGCTTATGTCCCTGCGCCACGACGATCTCAATAAACCGTTCTAAAGATTGTAAGAATGTTATTTATAAACAAGATTATAACAAGAAGCGAGTGTTTATATATATATATATATATATATATATATATATATATATATATATATATATATATATATATATATATATATATATATATATGATTATTTAACAATAGAGACTTCTATTGTTAAATATTCATATATAAACACTCGCTTAACACCTTAGATCTAAGTAGTAAAATAATGTATAGTTAAAAATATATTTTTTTTATTATAGGTATTAATTGTATGTAAATAATAATGTAATTAGTATATATGATAAGGAAACTAGATATAATAGTAAATTAAAAAAGGGTACGGACCAAGTGTCTGTAAACAAGATAGTCTTGTTATCATATTAATAGACGATGCAATAATTTGAATTTTTTTATTAGTGTTTAACCGGGTAAAGTTAAAACTTGTTTCAATCAAAAGATCTTTCGGGCTTGAAGCTTCATTCATTAATTTGCTTTCAGAGTTTAATAGTATTGGTTTTATGAGCATTCTTAACTGCCAATATAGCTTTGATTTGTCAATTTATAAATAAATGTCTTTTTACTAGTATTATTTAATGAAATAAAGAAGAATATATAAGTACGAAAAAAAAATGTAGCCATTGTAAATTTTTTTACCAGTTTCGCGCTGTATCTTGCGCACCGAATGTGAGGGAACCTAATGTTAAGACACTCCGTTACCCAATTTCCGACAAGTTCTGGAGGCATTGTATGTTGAGTGGCGGAACTCAACGCCGCACTTTGCCTCGACACCAGACCGAAGAAATGAAAATAAAAATGTAAATAAATATTTCATTTCCTCGAGGAGAGACCGAACCCACAACCAGTCGATTTTGCAGGCACACTTTGTGCCACTGCGCCACGACTGGCTTCAATTATTTTTTTTTTGCTTTATAAATCGTCCGCAAAGAGACCCTAGTGTGGAGGCACTCTTTTCTATGTTTCCGTCAATTTACGTGACAATGCAAATGTTACTGCATTGGCAAAATTTAAATAATTCAAATATGATCTTTTCGCGAGTGAGGATTGAAGATACAACCATCGAATATAATCAGATACTGCCTCACTGCACTACGGTGGCCTCAAAATACTTACTCGATATATGGCTTTTCATTACAATAAAAACAGATCAACATATCGTACTTTTAATTGATTTATTAATTACTAAATAAAATTAACATAAATCTTGTCCCAAATTTGGACATATGTGAACATATCAATGCATACAAACGCGACATATTAATTACTGATATTACGGCTCCAGTTATTCTGAAAATTTAATTAGTGCTGATCACTGATGTCAAATCGCAATATATTTGTCATTGACGTGTACTTCACATGTATATGTATGTACATACATATAATTTTTAAACAATTTTTACACTATACGCTAATACATATTCATGATATTGCGTCATAAAGATTTCGCGTAGTTAAGTAACGAAACTTAACGCCGAACTTTTTATCTTCTTACGGGAACAAGTAGATAGTGATTCATTCCTCCAAGTGGTAATCGAAGTATAATCGTAGCGCTACGATTGTGAGTCGAAACAATGACCAATGACTATCTCTATAATTTAGAAGAGTTGTCATTCATAAAAGTAAGCATATAAATAGAATTTATGATTTTTCGAGACAAATAATTGTGGTAACTTTTAGATTGATAGCGATTTTTTCTGGAAATTAATCTTAGAAAAAGTATTTTCTTTTTGCAAGGCGATGTTAGAACAAAACAATCACGAAAAGTTTAAAATGGATCTTATCTAACTTTAGACAAATGAAAACGCATAACGCTATCTTGTTCCCGAGTTTACCACTTGGGATTTGTTTTGTTTTGGTATCCTTGTTATTTTTCTTTATGTGATGTATTTTTGGCGATATTCAGAATTATAGAAAGCGTCGATATCCATTAAATACATATCTATAATTCTATATACATATATAAAAACTCTACCGTTACGAAGTATAAGGGAGCACAAAGAGAAGGTTCCTCGAAGTTCCTACTGAAGTTGCGGACTACAAATACTTAATATAATGCGTTAATTTTTGATAGATGCATGAATTTAGATGACATGTAGTGTCAAAATGGGTCAAATTTACACAATTCATATCAAACCTACCATTAAATCTCGCCAATTAATTAGTTAATTACGTCCCTTAAGTTAGTATATTCTTAAAACATATAAAAACACATCTACCTAATAAAGCTTGAAAAGAAACCAACATGTATACTAAACATCGAACTTAAGTCTAAAGAACAGTAGTTTAATAGTGCCTCAGCTTACGTAAGCGATTCATTGAACTCGCCTTGATCTCTAGAGAAGGGGAGGATAAAAGAGGGTCGTTTAAGGCAGATCAAGTTTACCAATGCGAGGGTATTTAATAAAATATATAGCGCCATCTAGCATCTGCTTTTAAAGAAATAATTAGTGCTGCCACCTGCTGCAGGCATTAAGTCATAATGGAAATAGTAGAAATAATAGCGACATCTGTAAATTATTTCAGAAACTACTTTATGTAATTGAAACTTCTATATTAGCAAATATTAACTTAATACAGGCGCCATCTCTTAACTTATTAAAAAGGCGCCATCTTTTAACTTATTACAAAACTATTTCTTAAAGTTCACTTATTCGTTCCTGCGTTTTGCCACAGGCAATTTTGTGTTGAATGAGTATGCTATACATTATAGTGCAAGGCAATAGGCTGAAAATAATATGAAAAATGACAAACAATATTTGAAATAAAATTTTAGTACAATTATAATCCACACCCTGAAACAAAAATCTAAAACAATTTTTATTTTCATAAATTACAAAAGCTTTCCAGGTACAGTAATTACTTTGTCATGAATGCTTTGTCATACAATCGGATTTAATGGATTATTCTTTTTCATAATACTGCTGAATCAGTAGTTTTATTAACCTTCAAAAGCAGACAAGGGAAAGAGAGTGAAAAGATAAGTCCTATTGAAAAATTATATAAATTTTCACTTTAATACATGTTGACACAAAATAAACAGGAAGTACTATATAATTTTTGTTTTATGGAAAAGACAAGGCAAACGAGCGTACGGGTCACGTGATGGTGAGTGATCACCGTCGCCCACGCCCCCTTTAACACCAGAGGAGCTCTACAGGTGCGTTGCCGGCCTTTAAAAAATGGGATGTTTTCTTGGTACTAGTTTCGCGTGCAGCAGTATAGGCAGTGGGAACCGAGTATTAAGGCACTCTGTATCCCATTTTCCGCTGAATTTACGTTAAATATATGGCGAAAAATATTCACTAGATATTCTTATTAAATATTAATGATTAAGATTTGAATCTACATCCCTTGGTATTTCTTCGATATGAAACCTAAATTTTATTTATTGTTTTAAACTTCAACTTTAAACTCTGAACGCCGTATATATCTAGTAGAGTACGCTCGAGATTCTCTGCGAGATGTTTTTAAAGATGCAGGTATTATTACAGTTGCTTTACAATTTGTATATTATAATTTTATATTCATATATATTCATAAATTTATATTCTGTTTGTCCGGCAAAATGTACAGTGTCACAGTAAAAATAGTGATATACATACGATAGGAATGAGAAACAAAGATAAACTTGTTACGCCAAGTTTTCGCCTCCAAAAAGTAAAAAAATCTTTTATGGGTCTGAGTATACGTATTTATAATAAACTTCCGCAGTGTATTCTAAGTTTGCCACTACTAAAATTTAAAGTAGCTTTAAAAAAAACTAAAACGCTTAGTATAATAAAAAAAATAAATTTTACTTTAATGTAAAGCAAGATAAAAAAATATATAAATAGATACTCTGTGTATATATTGGCAGATTCACCCACATTTATCCGTTTAACATTCATAATTTATATCTTTTCCGCTCTCAAAGTCAAGGTTTTCGGTCGCTAACGTTCTTTTGTTATTTAATATTTATTCGGGTGTATTTGATTTGGCTGAAACAGACGTGTTAAGCATTTTTATTTTCAGCATTCATTATTTATTAAACACGTCCCAATTTTACGATATGCGTAGATACCAAATCCTTCTTTGGGGAATTGTGTATTTAAAATAAAAACCGGCTAAGCGCGAGTCGTACTCTCACTCGCATGGCTCAACGGTCGACGACGGTTGATGGCTTCAAAACTAATATTTAGTACGCCCGCAACACATAAACTTACTGAAATCACTTTGTTTATTAGTGAAAAAACTGCATTAATTTTTAACGAATTTTTATTTTTGCTTATAAAATATAAGCGCGCATCGAATTTTGTTAAATTATGCATTATAGTATTACAGCTAAATTGTCAGGAGCTAAGGTCAATATGGTAGATTGAAAATAATAATGATTTATAGTCCTAGTAATTGCATAATTAACACTAAAACACACGTTAAATAGTGATTTTATTATAGCCATCACCAATTATGGAGACGTGAGTATTACATCATGGAGGTCGAATCAGTTGACTTCTACTGTGACCTCTACAGAGACAATACGGGAATATCTATAACAAAATTAGAAACATTATCGACATATCCAGAATACATATCAAAACTTTATATCGGATCCCAGAAATATTACGAGAATGTTCTATATATAAAAAATAAAAAGTTGTGAAAATAAGTTTTTGTGGTTGCTATTTTATGATCATTAACACACCTTGAGATGAAACGGAAATGGTCATTCCAGTCTATTCCAAAGGTATCATTGTCACCAAGAAACAAAATAATAGTATCTAATAGATAATCGAGGTGTGACTGCAAAACCGACTGGTTGTGGGTTCGATCCCCACTCGAGGAGATGAAATATTTACTTAAATTTATATCTCCATTTCTTCGCTCTGGTGTCGAGGTTAAGCCCGGCGTTGAGTTCTGCCACTCAACACGCAATGCCTCCAGAATTCGGCAGAAAGTGGGAAACGGAATGTCTTAACACTAGGTTCCCTCTGCCTACCCTGCTGTGTGCGGGATACAGCGTGAAGCTAATTTAATTATTTTAATAGATAATAGTAGCTTAGGCGTTACCACACTCCGCTCTCTACTTTCCGCTCAATTTTCTAGATACTGTATGTAGAGTAGCGGAACCCAACGACGCTCATTCTCTGTAATGTAATCATTCCCTTTATTGGAATCAGAACGAACCCGCAACAATAACGCTCTCAGTCAGATATTCCAATGCTCTACGATGGTATGACGTTACAAAGTTTTTAATAATATAATTTATGAATGCTTGCTTGAATTTCTTTATGGAAAAAAATACATAACATTTTTTTTTTATATCTGTCAATTGATATGCGTTTAAATGTGGAAAATATTATTATTGAATTATCACACGCACCAAAAATATCAGGTCCATCGGATACCGGAAAGTAGGTCAAAAACGAATAGGAAGATTTGATTACAGAGAAACTGTCGAAACTAAATAAAAAGCTCGTAAAATGTTGCTTTTATGAATTTCCTTATTTGCACTAACTTCTTTGCTTGAGCGCAAACAAATATAGACACAAAATCGAAATGTGTCTTCGTTACTGCTTGCTTTTATATTGATTTATTTCTTATATTTTCTGATGAAAAGAAATATAATATTTTATTCGTTTTTATTAACATTTAACATTTTAACATTTGTAAAGTTGAAATACCGACATTTCAAGTTCGTCACTAAAATAGTAAAACGGTGACCTATAAATTTCATAGGTCAGCTAACCGTTATAGCCACTCAAACGAAACTTCGACAACGATTTAAAAGTTTATTCGTAAGGATACTTTAGATTCGATCTAGATTGCTTTTGGCATAAATTGTTTTCCGTATAATTTCTTTTTTCAAGTCATTTTCCTTTTTTGTGGCGTAGTATTTGTTCATAAAATATTTTCACTTTAAATATCTTATTGATGAACAAAGATGGATATGACTACAATTTTACAAAAAAATTAACATAATATATATTATACCTACACCTATATTTTTTATAAATTTCGTATAGGTTTTTACTACTACATGAGTGGTTGGTTTTGCTTAAAAAAATCAAACCTACGACATTCAAGTCATAGTCAGGATCTTGTAATCATTAAAAGAAAAACAAACTAAGATTACCAAATAAGCAAGTCCAACATAGCCCTAAAAATATCCTCGGCTGATGTATAAATCAAATATTCACCCAACATGACTATAATATAAAATAAAACTGGTCTAAAAATAATAAATAGTAAATAATGCTTACGTACATACGAGTATATAACCAAGACGTAGTAAGAACTCTAAGATTAGGTTAACTCTGAGACTAATATTGAATTGGCTTAATGAGAAAACTTAAGTAAATCTTTTCGCCTATGTGTGCTTGATTTCATACCCACACATCTTTTCTTATCTCTTTCTAACTACGCTACGTCCAAGATGACCAGAATGTAAATGAAATGAGGATGGGACCCTTATTTCATTCACATTAGGGCTTGTAAGAAATTTAATTAACATAGAGTACTTCTAAGATATTTTATTTTTTATACCAACCTGTACTGTCCCATTGTTGGAAAAGGGCCCCTATCCAGTTTTTACATTTTTACGTATTTTATTCTATTTTGCTTCGGTCAAGCCAGTACTGGTCCATATCGTTTCGCCATTTCCGTTTAGACCGGCTAATTTGTCTTTTGAGTTGAATCTGTAGATATTTTCGTCCAATACTCCTTAAGCACGCGACAGACGTGTTCGTCCCAGTCCTTTTCAGCGCAGCTGCCTTGGTAACTACGTCAGCCATTTCTAAGATATTATTATGAAAAAACCTTAACATTTTAGCAAAAAATATTAATGTTAACCTGTGATAATTTACTTTGATTTTAAACATAACTGTTTGATTATGCGATTATATAATAAAGATAAAGATTGAGACGACAGTTGTAAGTTTAATTCTCAATATACGGAATACATTATTTTCATTTCTTCGCTCTGGTATTTAGATAAAGCACGGCGTTGAGTTCCGCCACTCAATAAGCAATGCTTCTAAAATTAGATGGTGCGTGGGGAAAGAGTGTTTTAATACTAGCTTTCCTCTACCTATCCTTTATATAGAAGAATCAGGAGGAGGATCATTATTTAGCTTTAGGCTGTACGGATGGACAATATGTAATGTATTGTATTTTTTTGTATAAGATCTATTACAAATAGCAAACACGATCTAGTACTGTCATAAATAATTGAAGCATTAAGGATATTGCGTACTTCCATGTATTACATAACGTCGGAGCGTCCCTGGGGCGTGTCAATTTAGCGAATGCGACCATGCGAATGTGCTGGCGGGATAGAAAAGAAATTTGGAACAAAGTTTCGTCTTTTTATATTTCCACACCGCATATTGCAAAGGAGAGAAAGAAAATATGGCGAAAGATTTTTTAACTCACTAACTTCACTTTCCTCCAATTTAAGAAAAATTGTATAATAGTATTGTTATGTGGTGTGTTTGGTGTTATATGAATTATACATGTTTATCATTCGCGCCAAAATCCCTGAACGGATTTTGATAAAATTTATCCATGTAGATTCTTTGTACATCTATCGATAACGTAAGCTTAACGCCTGAGACGAGAACAATTAACTTAAAAGTTAAAAACTAAGATTTTTTTTTCATTTTGTTTTTTTAAGCTAAAATCTGCAAAGTTACTAACAAACACTAGTATTTACTATTGTATTTGGGTTCCGTACCTCAAAAGTTAAAAACGGAACCCTCATAGGATTACATCGTTGTCCGTTTGTCAAGACCATTTATCATTAGCAGTCGGGACCTATAATTTTTCAACCAATGAAAACTGGGAGGTCCCGACTGTTAACCCTAATAAATTATTGGGCTTGCTTTCTTTGTAGGTTTATGCAGTCGAAGTTTTGTGTTTTCTGTAGCAATTTCTAGATTGTAGGTCAACAGTAATTACAACTTATAAAACCTGGCAAACTTAAGTTTGCGAGCATTTTGTATGCATCGAAATATAATTATAAGTTTGTAATAGTTACTATCTGTAATCCTAATATAAATATAAATCCTAATATACATTTCCAGTTTTCAGATTTTATTCTTTATTTGCACTGCACGTTCTCACTTCTCGCCAAATTTCAAATAAATAACCTGAAGGTTTTGATTATACGGCGAATAAAGGTTCAATCTTAAGCTGGCGGGCGTATCCATTCATTTTTATGAAATAAACTACAAATATAAGTTTGTAATTATTTTTATCTATGAGATGATTTTGAGGTACGGAACCCTAAAAATATACTAACTAGATTTTAGAAAAAGGAACACAAAACTCAAGTTATGTAATGTAATTAAAAGAAGATAGTAGTTATTAGTCCTTTGGCGAAAGCTTTTCATCACTATTTTACTACAAAATTCCAGCTTAATCACCTTTTTATAATATCATTATGCAGAACGAATTTGTGGCAAGCATTAAGCTTTCATCAAAAACATTCTATTATTTAGTACAATAAAAAAAATGTGGTGGCTTGAAAACGGAGTGTTTGGACATCGCTGATTATCCTGCTTTGTAGGAAAAGTGTTGAGCTAAAATAAAAATGCCATAAAAATGCCAAAAAAAATATGCCACGTTGGACTCGCATATGAATTTCCGGTATGCAGGATATGTACCTTATGTATAATTTACATAAGTATAAAAAGAAAGTTATCTCGTGAAAGACGACAATTTGATAAGCGTTTTCCGCTCTATTTCATCGATATGCCCAGGGAGGCGTCCTCTTTTTATTGAAGCGCAATAGAAACTGACACTTTATATAAAGATCCTGGTACCTACATGCTTTTGTAAAAAAATATAAAAAAATATATTTTTTATTACGTAAAACATTTTGTGTTTTTGTTTATTTATTTTTACTTCGCAATTTACAGGACGGGGAAAAATGCATTCCCCGAAGAGGAATCAAACCTACGACCATCGTGTTTACAGTCCAACAATATTCTAATGCGCCACGATGGTATAGATTATATATTCCGGTGGAATTGACTCCGCAACCATCTCGTATACAGTCAGCCACTGTGCCCCACTGATCTTTTCCTACCCTTATTTACACGTATTCTGTATTCCGTGAACGTTTACTTCCGCCTCCCTGTCAACAGTAAATAGAGCTGACTTCACAGCTCAACTTCATAAACAAGCTACGTGAACATGATTATATAAACAGAATGTATTTGCCAACTATTAATATTGAAACATTATAAATCAAAATAAAAAAATCAGCTTCACGCTGTATCCTGTACACAGCAGAATAGGCAGGGGGAACCTAGTGTTAAGACACTCCGTTCTCTACGTTCCGATGAGTGGTGGAACTAAACGCCGGGCCAGGCAAACACGATGGAATTAAAATATTAAGAAATAATAATTAATTTGCTCGAGTGAGGGTCAAACACACAACCGTCGCGTTTCAATCACACCCTTGTGCCCCTGGGTCACGACAAATTATATTTCAGTTTCTGGAGGCATTCTGGAGGCATTGCATGCTGAGTGGAAGTCAACGCCGCGCTTTGCCTCGACACCAGAGCGAAGAAATGAAAATATACATGTAAATAAATATTTCAATTCCTCAAGTGGGGATCGAACCCACAACCAGTCGATTTTACAGTCGCACTTTGTGCTTCTGCGCCACGACCGGCCTCAATATAATAATATTTTTTTTATATATTATTATATTATGTCCGTATGTCAATATGTGATGTTGCTATTATGTACTTAGTTGATAATGTGGTAATATCTTGTTAAAATTACTTTATTTACCTGAAGATCTACAAACAACACTAAAATCTATTGAAATATAAATATGTTTAAACTTAATAGCGCTCCGTTCTCAACGTTACTTTTCAACAATTTTGAATCAATCGCATATTATATACCTAATATGTTGTGAATATAGTCTTTTTATTCTACTTATTTAGAAAACGTATAAAAATTTTGAACGTAGCGGGACTCGAACCCGCGCCTCTTGGAAACCGACCAGGCGCTCTGACCGCTAAGCCATACGTTCACGTCAATCTTTTTATTCTTCTACTACTACTCAATACTGAATTTTTTTTTCTGGTTGCCGTAACAATTTCGTATAATTCTCTCTTACTCACCTCAGGTAGGAGGAAAGTTCCATGGCATATTTCTGCTTTCTGCGATCAATATCTTCAGTTATGCACTATGACTCAGACACTTAGTAAATGAAGAGTTTTATTTTATGTATGTAAAAAATTGAAAAGGTAATTCAAAAAATACATTTTAATACTTAAGTGCTTCAATCCAGGATAAACTTCGCATCATTAAGCTTTAAGCATTGCCACGACGTTTTGAGCTTTTAAAATATATGTTAGTTATTTTACTAAATAATTTTAAGTGTAAACTAAAAGCTATGTGCAGGGCATAGCAAGTTAGGCAGAGAGATCCTGGTAATCTAGTGTTAAAACACTCCGTTCCCATTAATACACTTCCGTTTCCAATTGTCCGCCGAATTTTGGGGCATCGTATTGTTGTTGAGGAAATTGAATTTGAATATTAAATATTTTATTTCCTTAAATGGAAACCGAACCCACAACCTTTTGTCACCCTTACAGTCACAATTATAGAATCAGGTAAGGATAAGAAGTGGAGCAGGTCCACTACTAATCCTTACCTGAAACATTTTTTGGTAATAGGAATGAAAGGTGATGAATCCTAAGTCCAAAATGTGTCTCACTTGACCAAGGAAGTAAAAAAAAACATTAGGTTGGTCTATGTCACCATGTTTTAATAAAATGTTTATTATATTTTCGTATACAACCAGAATTGTTTTTAAAATAAACGTATGATACAGTAAATATGCATTTATAAATCTTAAAAAAAAATGTTTTTATTAATCTACACACTATCTAATATAGCAAAAGGAAAATACATAATTATCACTGTAAAGTGTTATATGATTCTTTCTTTTACGGCTATAACGTTATACAACTACCATGAAAGGAAACTTATATAAAAAGTACATAATCAATGTTTCTTGACTGAAATAAAATTAAATAAAAAAATCAGCTTCACGCTGTATCCCGCACACGGCAGGGTAGGCAATGTGAACCTAGTGTTAAGACACTCCGTTTCCCACTTTCTGCCGAATTCTGGAGGCATTGCGTGTTGAGTGGCAGAACTCAACGCCTCGACACCATAGCGAAGTAATGGAAATATAAATTTAAGTAAATATTTCATCTCCTCGAGTGGGGATCGAACCCACAACCAGTCGATTTTACAGTCACTTCGTGCCGCTTCGCCACTACTGGCGCTTTATTATAGCTTTAAAAATAAAACAAAACATTCTGGCACAGAATACTCTCCATATATTTTAATGAGGCTTTTGAACCTCCACGCTCACAAAATTAATTAATAATCAGATTCATTTTTACTTTATTATTTCAACGTAGGTTTTTGTTAATTTTACGTGACGAATACAGGTAGCTTAAATACAAAGTAAATAATTGAAGTAGAAAAAAATGTAAACTTAACTTTTAACCTTATTGTAATATTGAAATTTATGGTCGTCTAATAAATGAAAATCAGCTTCAGGCTATATCCCGTATATAGCAGGGTAGGCAGAGGGAACCTAGTTTTAAAACACTCCGTTACTTTCCGTGCAATTTTTCGAGTTATTGCAGTTTTGAATGGCGGAAGTCAACGCCGGGCTTTTTGCCTTGGTGCCCGATAATTCATTCCCCCGAGTGGGGATCAAACCCACAACTTCAATCACATCCTTGTGCCCCTGCGCCACGACGGCATCAAAATCTTAGACCTCTTAGCGTTATTTAGCACTGTCTAATATATATTAATACATACTCGTGCCGCATAACTAGAGCACGAGAGGAAATTATTTGCTAATTGTTACTTATAAATACCTAAGTAGTTTAGCACCGTTCTGAGATACAAATTATCTCGTAATGATACAAAATAATGTAGTTGTAGCGAATTGAACATGTGTACAATCGCAAGCTGTGGTTCTGTTGGAGTACGCGTTACAACTTGCAGAAATTGTGGAACGGAGTGTCTTAATGCTGTATTCCCTTCTAAGTGTGGCGATATTCACCGCGTATCCATTTTAACAGGGGAAAAATTAATACGTAATAATGTATCATTTTTTTTACTTCGTTTTGTTCTATTCTGTTCTTTGACATCAACTTCATTCTCTGCATAATGGAAATATATCCTCAAATATATAGTTATTGTCGAAAATATTTTTTAACACATTTATCAACCAATAATAAAAAAAAACAACTTATTTAATGACAATTACACTATTATTATCTACAAACGTTTGTAAAACGTACATCCAATACAACCAGTTCGTACGACCCTTTACGATTCACCCTTATACTTCAGTTGGCCACCATACTCCGCTGGAGGAGGACGCGTTCATTTATAATCTGTAATTTTTCCCGCGGTTTGTGTTCATTCAAACCTGTATTATCTGTGGCACTGACGTTTACATTTTTGTGACATTTAAGTGAATAAAATTATATTTATTTATCGATAGGTTGATAAAAATGTGAAAGGATGCAGTGTTTTAGAATATTGTAATGACATTTTCCGTGGATAAACACTCTTTGTTCTCAAAATGTGATGCCAAAACCTTTGTTGTTTTTAAGTGAGCTGGACCTTATGGGATTAACTTAGTTGTCCTCGTTTGTAGCTTCTATGGAATAAAACTGATTTTTACTCGCATTTTTTAAAATATTTTTAACATCTAGTGTATTATAATATCTCTCTTTTAAAAATAGTTTTAACATAAGCGGGGAAGAATTTCAGATTTATTTGATTTTTTATTATTTTCAAAACATTAACGATGAAAAATATGTCTTCGACAAAAGACTATATACTATTTATTACACAGAAAAATATTTATTTTACTAAAAAAATAAATCGATTTAATTGTCCCTCTCTATCTGTATATATAATATTATGAAAAAAACAAGTAGTGTATCAACATACGATTATAATACTTCCAATATAATTGCATCATCCTTAAGTTCTTTAAGAATTAAATATTGACGAAGAATCGTGGTAAGTAGCGTACTTACCGCGTCAATTGTCGAATCATGTTTCTTTATTTTTTTAAATATTATATACACCTATTTAAAAAATAATAATAATTGATTAAAATTTATTTGTAATTTACACAATAATATATTACACAGTAATTTACACTGTAAAGTTAAAACGGTCACTATACTATACTCACCTATAAGCGTTGCCAAATGTCCCGATTTTGGCGAGATGTTCCGATTTTTAACACAAAATTTAGATGTCTGGAACGGGTCAGACATGGTTCCGCTTTTCGTGAATTATTCCACGCATGTAGATAATTCTTCTTTAATAATTTTATTTTTTGCAATAAGTTACAAATAATTCCAGAGATAGATGTCTTGCTTTTCTCCTCGACAAAAGTGTCATCTGTCATATACAAGCACATCCCTTCGTTATATCCGTATGTCAAATTATTTATGTATGAAGGTCACCATATAACTCAGAATATAATTATTGTTTTATATTTATCCTTAGTTAACATTTCATACTACTAATATA